>JASUUF010000337.1:0-108752 GCA_030449835.1 Clausena lansium
TCGTATATTTAATTACCGTTTAAGAACCGAACTGCAAAAACTGAAAAGAATGAATCTGGCGGTACTTGTGACCAAAAACAAGCCAGCGTTATGCTTACGTCATTACATTCTATCCAGTTACCCATAACAAAAAATGAACCTGGACGCATTATGGGTTTTCTCCTTAAACCACAAGGAAATTTTCGTCCTTCCAGTCAAGGGTAATTTGTAGGGGCCTCCCCTGAGGTTTGGCATATTAACACTTAAATAGAAAGTATCACCATAATTACAGAGACCTCCCCTGCAGTTATTATAAAATACATTTGGCGGCAATGTATAAGGGTAAATGTGTAAAAGCATATTTAACATTTAAAAAAAAAATGAAAGTCAAAGTTGAATTTTTATATAAATCTGAGAATGCATTAATATTCTAACATCACTCAATTACCAAGCTCAATTCTTTAATCGTTGGACAAAAGCAAAACTAAAATTTCATCAAACCACAATAATATGCTCTCGTTTCTGATACCAAACCCACAAGGCCACAACACAACCATTTTTAATTATTTGCTCTTGAAAAAGCTCCGAAGAAGCTTGTGCAAAGATTAACACTTTGATTGAATTGCAAACAATTTTACCTTGAGTTATGAACGAGATGAGCTCTATAATGGCCCAAAGCTTCCATGAAGCGAGTTTTGCCAGCGATTGGTGTCAGCCACGTATGGGATTGGAGTGAAAAAGAGGTTACTCTTCAAATCACAGCTTGCATTTGAAGATTCAATGATTTTAAACATGTTGCTGCTGCTGTTTTTTTTTTTTTTTTTGTTGGGACTTTGTTGATTATATATGAAAATGGATTTGTTGAATTTGATGAATATGCTACTGCAAGTTGTTCTTTTGAGTGGGTTTTGTCACTTATATAAATTTGTTGCTTGTTAAACTAATTGACTTGCACGTCTTTCATTTTATGAGAAAAAGATGACTTTTTGTTTGATTTAATGCAAAAGCTGAAAATGAATGTGTGATTTTGCTTAATATTATGGAGTATTGGCTATTGTGTTTTTTATATTGGCAGAGATGGGGTTTTCAGAGATCAGAATGGGAGGTGAGTTTGCTACATTTTTTCAGAGATCAAAATCCGTGGCTTTCAGGCAGTGTTTGAGCTTGATTTTATTAACGAGTTGAACGGTGGTGAGTTTGAAAAGGATGTTAAGATTTTTTAAGAGGAAGAAGAACTAAGTGTGCTATGGTGATTTGTTGAGCTTACCAAAGACTCCACTTATAGGTGTTGCTGCTAAAAATATTACCATTTATTTACGATAATATTGTTGTTATTTCAATTTTTTTTTATTAATATGCAATATCAATTTTTTTACTCTATATTTTAATCCTTTTACGTTTTGTGATTTTGGCGGAATTTTTATTACCCAGCGGTCCATCATCTTCATTTCATCATTAAATATTTTGAAGGCAAGGGTATTATTGAAATTTCGACAGTCCACTAACAGTCAAGATAACGGAATACTAACTTCAGGGAGGTCTCTGTAATTACGGTGATACCTTCTATCTAAGTGTTAATACCCAAACCTCAGGGGAGGTCCTGAAAATTACCCTTCCAGTCAAGCGTGAAACCGCATGCAAAGAACTGCGTCGCTTCCACGCTGCCTAAGTGCCCATATATAAAAGGGCACCACTTTCGGATACAAAGCATCCATCCATTTGATCATTTCAAAACAAAACAAAGAAAGAAAGAGGAAGAAAAAATCTCCGAAATTGAACTGAAGGATTCTCAGAAATGGCATCGAAAAGCAAGATTCTATTCATCGGCGGGACAGGGTATATCGGTAAATTCATCGTCGAAGCGAGCGTGAAAGCCGGCCACCCGACGTTCGTGCTCGTGAGGGAATCCACACTCTCCGGCCCTTCCAAATCTCAACTCCTCGACCGCTTCAAAAACCTCGGCGTCAATCTACTCATCGTGGGTTTTCATCTTTAAAATTTTTTATTCCGATCATTTTTACACGTGGCAGTGTACGTAGCATCTACTTAATATTATTGTTTTTTTTTTCAATATTTTTGGGGGCTGTGATTATTATGCAGGGAGATGTGTTGAATCACGCGAGCTTGGTGAACGCGATAAAACAAGTGGACGTGGTGATATCAACAGTCGGTCACGCTTTATTAGCTGATCAGGACAAGATTATTACTGCCATTAAAGAAGCCGGTAACGTTAAGGTATAACATAACTAATATCATTAATATAATTAAAATAAATTAATTATAAGACGCAATTAATTGATTGATGTTGTATGTTACTATTATTCAGAGATTCTTCCCTTCAGAATTTGGAAATGATGTTGATCGAGTCCACGCCGTTGAGCCAGCACAGTCAGCATTTACCATAAAGGCGAAAATCCGCCGAGCCGTTGAGGCTGAAGGCATTCCGCATACTTATGTAGCATCGAATTTTTTTGCTGGCTACTTCCTTCCCAATTTGTCGCAGCCTGGGGCCACTGCCCCACCCAGAGATAAAGTTGTCATCTTAGGCGATGGAAATCCTAAAGGTAAAATAAATTTAGCTCATTGCTTATAACAAGATTGTTGAAATAAGCATGATTAAGGCTCTGATTGTTAATACGGTGCTAATGTTATGGCCTAAAACTGCTTTAGAATGATAGGTGCAGCAATTTAACTTAGGGTCTGTATAGTAAGGTTGCTTGGAGAGCTATAGCTTAATAGCAACTGAAAAAGTGTTTGGTAAATAATTGCAGACTTAAGCTTTAAAGCCAAGGTGACTATGCAATAGTTGTTTGATTAATTTTGTCCAAACTACTTTTTTTCCGAAGCACCTCAATACTAAATTAACCCAAGTTATGGCCTAAAACTGCTTTAGAATGGAAGGTGTAGCAATTTAACTTAGGGTCTGATTAAATTGCTTAAATGCTTAATAACAATTAAAAAAAGTGTTTGGTAAACAATTGCAGACTTAAGCTTTTAAGTCAAGATGACTTTTTGAAATATATAATCCTTGACTAATTTTGGTTAAAACATATAATCCTTGACTAATTTTGTCAAAAATATATATTTTTTTTCTCGAAGCACCTCAATATTAAATGAACCCAAGTAGTCAACTTAAATTTTTAGATAAAGTTTTAGATAATTACCAAATATTTTAGCTGCTTAACCGCCACATCACAGATGCAACACAATAATTCCAAATGTCTTCATTGCAAAACAGTTGAATGAATCTAAGCTAACTGGTTTCATCTTTTGATTTTCAGCTGTTTATAACAAGGAAGATAATATTGGAACCTACACTATCAAAGCGGTTGATGATCCGAGAACCTTGAACAAAATCCTTTATATTAAACCGCCTGGTAATATTTACTCATTCAATGATCTTGTGTCTCTGTGGGAGAGAAAGATTGGCAAAACCCTCCAAAGGGTGTACGTTCCAGAGGAGCAAGTCCTAAAGAATATTCAAGGTTGGTTAGAATTCTTACCTTTTAAATGCTATCAGAGAGAGCAATAAATTTTGTACCTTAATGATACTGTCTTCTCCAAAATGTTGCAGAAGCTGCACCTCCAGTCAATGTGGTATTATCAATTGACCCTACTGCTTTCGTGAAGGGAGATCAAACCAACTTCGAGATTAAACCATCGTTTGGAGTTGAAGCCTCACAGCTTTATCCTGATGTCAAGTACACTACAGTTGATGAGTACCTCAATCAGTTTGTGTAAGCCTTCACTGTTTCCAGCTGCAGCTTGCAGGATCTTGGGAAATAAATAATTGGCTTGCTGCCATCTTTGGTTTTTATATGCAAAAGTAATGGATGTTGGCCTTACTTTCTTTTGGTTTCCGATGGAATTTGTAACACCATGTTATATCCACTATGTCAGTACACTATGATTAAATAAAGTAGCCCCATGTGCGTGATTTAAAAATAATTCATAAGCCACAAACACATCAAAAGGAGGCCAATAGGCACTCCAGAATTTTGAGTGTCTTGGTTGAAATTTTAATTATAGGGTGGAGATCAAAATTTTTTTAATTAAACATGATTGAAAAAATTAATTTGTAAATAATCTTTAATACAAGAATTAATTCGTCTGAAAAGTGTTTTTTATGTAAAAAAGACACATAAAAGGAAAATATAAGAATAATTAAATATAGAGTTACACATCTATCAAAAGGCAGAAATTAAAAGTAATTCGTCAACATTTGCCACGTCAAATGCAGAAATTAGAAGTAATTCATCAACATTTGTCATGTCAAATTGGCTTTATGGAACCTTTCGAAAAAAAAAATTGACTTTATGGAAGAGAAATTCTGGAAACTAAGCTGATGAGTGATGGTTGAGAAAAGACTAGAAACCTAACCTAAAAATATATAATAAATAATTTTATAATATTATTTTAGCTGAATTGAAATTCTCGAATAAAATTGAAAAGAATGAACCTGGCGGTTGTTGGCAACCAGAAGCAAGCCGGCATTATGCTTTTGTCGTTTCACTCTAAAAGAAAATTTTGTTATGATCATGACGGTAGGATAAATTAATTTTATAATTATAACAAAGTTATAATTTAATAGAAGTGCAGTTGTAAAAATTATCATTTTCACTCAAATATCTTTAAGGTGAGTTATATGGAACTAAAATATGTACTATCTTGATAATTAATTAATACAGTATGTCAAATTTATTATACAACCGAAGAAATAGATACATTTTCAAAAAACTAATACATTTATCTATGTAGTGTTAGAATTATACAAAGTTATCTTGAAAGTTTAAATAATAAATCATTGTCCTAAATAATTTAGAAAAATATTTTATTTCATCTTAAACCTTTAATATAATATAGTATATATTTTTTTGTGATATATTCATAATTTATTACTATGTAGAGGTAAATTTCTTAAAATCGAATCTATAAAAATTATAACTTATTACACTGTAGAATTTATTCTTATTTATAACTATTAGGCTTAATAGTGAACTGGGTCGTGCTCGAGCCATGCCAAGCCCAAGCCCTAGCCCCACCCTATGACTAAAATAAAGGACTCTAACCCTGAAAAAGCCCAATCCTTCAAATTAAGGGACATGCTTGGGCTTTATCCGAATCGGACTATATATTTTTCCTTTTTTCTGTTTTTTCTTTTTTCTTTTTTTTTTTAACAATAAGACTCAAGTAGCATTTACTTTTCCGATTGGATTGGAAATTCTGAGGAGTGAGAATTCTGAGATTGAGAGTGGGAGTAGGTTGTTTACTTATATTAGAACGGGTGTGTGGAATAGGAATCAAAATCTCATTTATGTGTTTACTTTGTCTTAGATTAGGAGTGAATTGTTTCATATTACAGTTTTATCCTTATTTAAAGAGTGGTAGTTTTTAATTACAAAGTGAATAAAAAAATATGTTTATAAAATAAACTATTTATTTTATTATTAATTTCAATTATATAAATTAATAATTATTATTAATATTCTTAATTATGTAATCATAATTTTTTATTAATTTTAATTTTAATTATGTAAATTAAAAATTATTGATAAGAGCAACACAAATTAAACATTATTATTAATAATATAGTACAAAATTAATATTTATTAGAATAAACTATTTATTATTATTAATCATTAATATTAAATAAACTATCAAAATTAAATAAATATAATAATATTATATTTTCAAATAAAGATAGTATATAGTAATATTATTAATTCTCTATGAATATAATAATATTATTTTTAAGTAATTTTAACTTCCAATCAATGTAAATCATTATTTTTAACTAAATATAATAATATTATATTTAAATAAGTTTAATATTATTATTTTTAATACATGTAATATTATAAATAATATAATTATTTAAAGAAATATAATATTACTATTTTTTAAATAAATATAACATTATTTAATTTTAATAAATATAGTTATATTGTATTTAAGGCTAAGGGTAAAAAAATAAGAGGTATGAGTAAGAATCATAGGAGTGGGGATCTCATTCCTCACTCTAAAAGTGGGTGGAACCTATAGAGTAAGACTCACACTCCCATCATTAAATAAGCATGTAAACATTGGAGTGGGAGGACTCCACACTCCTACTCCTATTCCAATTAGTAAACACACCCTATGCATATTCTTCATTCTTTATTAATTGTACTGTATTATTATTGTTCCTTTTTTTTTGGTTGAATTTGTTTGAAGCTATTTGTTGAATTTTTTTAAAGGAATTTAATACATTAATTTTTATTTAAATTTAACAACAAGACAACATGTAACAATCTAACCAAATTAATTGATTAACCAAACTAACAAGAAGTAAATAAATGGAATACAAAATAACTAAATTAATATGAAATAAAGACAATTATACCTAAGATATAGTTGTGATCACGTGGGTGGCGTATATGTTTTCATAAATTTTAAGTGTTATAATTTTTATTTTAAAAATTAATTTAAGGGTCAAGGGTCGGGTAAAGATTTTTTGATAAGGCCTTCACCTTAATCTGAATATAATCAAACCATGATTCTTTGAGCCCTAACCCGACTCTTAACCCTTTAAATTTGGACCAAAATCCTAAAAATTAAGATCGGGTTAATTAGGACGAGAGTCAGATTAGACCCTTTTACCATCCTAATAACTACCCCAAATTAAAACTAAAATTTATTTTTTATTAGAAAAACTATTAGTCAGCAACATAAAATAAATGAAATAAGAGAGCAATATATTATATAATGACTTTATTCATTTCAAGTATGTACAAAACAAAGAGACGAGGTCTCCTTTTATGATTACACAATCACGACATGAAATTAATGGAATCATTATACAAAATGTTGATGAGTATCTTAACGATACTGTCTTCTCCAAAATGTTACAGAAGCTGCACCTCTGTCAATGTGGTATTATCAATTCAACACTCTGCTTTCGTGAAGGGAGATCAAACCAACTTCGAGATTGAACCATCGTTTGGAGTTGAAGCCTCGCAGCTTCATCCTGATGTCAAGTACACTACGGTTGATGAGTACCTCAATCAGTTTGTGTAACCCTTCTCTGATTCCAGCTGCCGCTTGCAGGATCTTGGTAGATAAATAATTGGATTGTTGCCATCTTTGGATTTTATATGTAAATTTATGGATGTTGGCCTTACTTTCTTTTGGTTTCCGATGGAATTTGTAACACCATATTATATCCGCTATGTCAGTGCACTATGATTAAATAAAGTAGCCCCATGTGCTTGATTTAAAAATAATTCTTAAGCCACAAACATATCAAAAGGAGAATATAAGAATAATCAAATATAGAGTTTCACACCTATCTAAAGGCAGAAATTAAAAATAATTCATCAACATTTGCCATGTCAAATGCAGAAATTATAAATAAATTCATCAACATTTGTCACTTCAAATTGACTTTATGGAACCTTTCGAAAAAAAAAATTGACTTTATCGAAGAGAAATTCTGGAAACTAAGCTGATGGGTGAGAAAAGACTAGAAACCTAACCGAAAAATATATAATAAATAATTTTATAATATTATTTTAACTGAATTGAAATTCTCGAATAAAATTGAAAAGAATGAACCTGGTGGTTGTTGTCAACCAGAAGCAAGCCAGCATTACGCTTATGTCGTTTCACTCTAAAAGAAAATTTTGATATGATCATGACGGTGGGATAAATTAATTTTATTATTATAAAAGGTTATAATTTAATAAAAGTGTAGTTGTAAAAAATATTATTTTGACTTAAATATCTTTAAGGTGAGTTATATAGAACTAAAATATGTACTACAGTGATAATTAATTATACGACTAAAGAAATAGATATAGTTTCAAAAAACTAATGCATATATCTACGTAGTGTTAGAATTATATAAAGTTATCTTGAAAATCTAAAGAATAAATCATTATTCTAAATAATTTTTGACAAATATTTTATTTCATTTTAAATCTTTAATATAACATAGTATATATCTTTTTGTGATATACTGAAAATTTATTACTACATGGAGGTAGATTTCTTAAGACCAAATCTATAAAAATTATAATTTATTTCAATGAGAGTTTATTCTTATTTATAACTATTAGGTTTGATAGCGAACCGGGTCATGCTCGAGCCATCCCAAGCCCAAGCCCTAGCCCGACCCTATGACTAAAATAAAGGACTCTAACCCTGAAAAAGCCCAACCCTTAAAACTAAGGGACATGCTTGGGATTGGGAATGGGATTAAGTTGTTTACTTAATCTAAAATGGGTACGTGGAATAATAATCAAAATCTCATTTATGTATTTACTTTATTTTTGATTGAGAGTGAATTATTATTACAGTTTTATCCTTCTTTAAACAATTATAGTTTTTAATTACAAAGTGAATAAAAAATATATTTATAAAATAAATTATTTATTTTATTATTAGTTTTAATTATATAAATTAATAATAATTAATAATATTCTTAATTGTGTAATCACAGTTTTTTTATTAATTTTAATTTTAATTATGTAAATTAAAAATTATTGATAAGAGCAACACAAATAAAACATTATTATTAATAATATAGTACAAAATTAATATTTTCTTTGATAAACTATTATTATTAATTATTAACTCTAAATAAATATAATACTATTAAAATTAAATAAATATAATAATATTATATTTTCAAATAAAGATAGTATACAATAATATTATTAATTCTCTATGAATATAATAATATTATTTTTAAGTAATTTTAGCTTACAATCAATGTAAATTATTATTTTTAACTAAATATAACAATGTTATATTTAAATAATTTAATATTATTATTTTTAATAAATTTAATATTATTAAATAATATAACAATATTATTCAAAGAAATATAATATTATTAATTTTAAATAAAAGTAGCATTATTTTATTTTAATAAATATTTTCTCTCTCCATTTGCCGTGCTCTCTCTCTCTCTCTCTCTTCTCTTGTTTCTTTTTATCACATACTTTTTTTTCTCTCAATCAACAAAAATTTTTTATTCTCTCCAAATTCATCTCACGACTCTCTTCTCAGTTTTGAAAACAAAAGAAAAAGCTCCACCTATGTGATGTTCATTGAGTTCATGGCCATGGACCAAATCTTCAAGACTTCAACCGATCTAATTTTGATTTGCTTTTCTACATAAAAGTAAACTCAAGGTTTTATTTTATTTATTATTCCTTTTACAGTATTACTAAGTTTCTATGTATGACGTTTTCATTAAATTTTAATTTTAATAGCGAAAATGTAAGAGAAGATTCACATATATGATTAACTCTCTTGTAAAAACAATAGATTAATTAATTTGATGAAGCTCTTTGGCCATTTCCCAAAATAAAAATAAAAAAATGGTGAGAATAAAGATGATTAAAAAATTAATAACTCGATGATAATTACAAGGATAATTATCTGGTGGCCACCATTTATTAAGTGAAACTTCTGTAAACCACCAAATTTTAATATTGTATCTATAAACCACCTATTTTTCAAAGAAATATCTCCCACCCACCTTTTCGTTAACGGAGTTAATGGAAACATGACGTCAGCATGCCATCATAAGGGTAATATTGTTATTTAGTTAAAAAATAAATATTTAATTAATTAATTCTATTTTAAAAAATAAATATTTAATTATATAAACATTCTTATCATTTTTGTTTGTCTCTATAAAAGCAATATTGAACAAAAAAATACCAAAAGAATAAAATGAAAGTGTTTTAATCAACATAATTATTGTATTATAGGGGTAAAATAGTCTTTACACAGAAAATCACTAACGGCAGTTAATTTTTTTAACGAAAAAGTGGTTGGTGGATATTTCTTTGAAAAATAGGTGGTTTACAGATACAATCTTAAAATTTGTTGGTTTACAAAAATTTTACTTAATAAGTGGTGGTCACCAGATAATTACCCTAATTACAATTACTTTGCTTCTAGCAGTATGTGAAAATGACGTTGTTGTTGGTTGGCTAAGTGACGTCAGTAAAAGAAAGAAAGTAAAACAGTCGAGGTGGAGATGGAGACAGAGACACAGCGAGAGTGAAAAAGAAACACATGATTGTTAAAAAGAAGATTACATAATACAAGATAGTGTCCGAAAGTCACAAAGAGGTTGAGAAAAAATAAAATCAAACGAAAAGTCAGTGATTAACAAAAAAAAAAAAAGAAAAAAGAGTGAAGATAAGAGAGGGAAAGAGAGAGAGCATGGCGAAGGGAGAGAGAAAAGTAAAAAGCGAGAACGATAGGAAGTGCGGTCCACACGAAGAAAGAAAATATTCAAAAGAACATGAATATTTATTTATTTAATTTCTTAATTATTATAAACTTGAAATAAATTAATAATTAACAAGTTATTATAATAAAAAATGAATAAAAAAAATATGAATATTTTAAAATAAAATATTCATGTTCTTTTGAATATTTTCTCTCTTCGTGTGGACCGCACTTCCTATAAACTTGAAATATGAATCTTTTAAATTAATTAATAAAGAAAATGAAGTAAATAAAAGCTTAGAGATTTAATCATTTAATCTTTGAATTCTCTAATTCAAGTACCCTCTTAATTAATAAATGCTTAAGAAAGAGTTTAGTATAATAATTTTAGGTTTCTTGAATCATTATTGATGTATGAATTAGGGACTTAAGTTTTTTTTTTTTCTACTAATCTTCTAAATTTTAATTTATTATTCTAATTTATAAATTGATTTTTTTAAAAATGAGTGGGCTTGGGCTTGGGCCTGGCCCTGGCCCCGGCCCAAGCTTTTTTTCCTTAGGCTCATGTACATGCTCTCTCGCGGAGGGCCGGATTTAAGCTCGCGGACTTTAACTGGGTCGGCCCAGGCTTTCTTATCCACTCTAACCGGATTGTGCTTAGCTGCCTAAAAGTCTCTTTCACAATTGACAAGCGTATATTTCTATATATTTTATTATTAATTTCTCCATCTTTTTCTTGTTTTGGTATTAAATATTCTAATTATTTTAGTTAAATTTTAATTTAGTTATTTTATTAAATTATATTTTATTATATTAGTTTTTAATCTTGATTTTTATATTTTGTTATTTTAGGTATATTATGGGATTAAACAGAATTAAATTGGAATATTCGGGAAAAATCTACTCAGAATAATCAGAAGGGAAAAGAAATAAAAAGATTTAATTGAATCAAGTCAAGGAATATTTGATTTAATTAAATTATCATGCATGGCTTACATTGTAGGAAACAAATTGCATGTGCATGGAAATAAAAGAAATTAAGCAATGGAAATTCAAGCTGCCAATATGCATGCATTCACGTGAATTTGGGCTTTTGGACTTGCAAAATAAGTGGCGGTGGCTTTTGTTTTAATCCTTTCCATACAAGGATTTAGGGTGCAAAATTAAAGCTATTATAAAAGCACAAGACTTGCGGCAAAAAAGAAGAAATTGAAGCAAAAAGAATTGAAGAAGCGGCAGCCAAATATAAATTGAAGAGGGGATTTTCAGCAGCACACAACCGCAGCAGCCGCACATAAGCCATAAAATCGAAGAGAAGAAGCAGAAATTGAAGCAAAAGGATTTCGGCAGCGACATACAATTGAAGGGAAGCAGCCGCAGGAAGAAAAAAAAATAAAGAGAAGCCGAAGGAATTGAATTGGAGAAGCAGCCAGAGCTTGAATTATTTCCCATGACTGGTTTTATCTACTCTTTTATTCCCAATTTAATTATGTTAGGCTGAATTTTCTATTTGATTAAGGGTGAATTCAAAACTCCGGACATGCTATTTAATTAATAATTAATTTCTATCATTCAATTTCTTTAATTGAGATTGTTTATGTTCTTCTGTTATTAAGGTTTATGATTTTATTCTTGACTTGTTTAAGTGGCCAATTAGATAGGACTTGAATAAATTCTATTGTTAGATTAAAACTCTTGATCCATAATTGTCTTGATATTTTAATCATTAGTAGCAGATTGGAATCGGTGATTTCAATTGGAGAACATAACCTAGGTTAAATAATCCGAGCTTGTGTGTTTATTGCCTAGATCAACCTAAAATCTTTCTCTGCTTAATGCTTCCATTATCTTAAATTTAGAGAGCTTATTCTAAATTATTTAATGGTTAGAGATTAGGTGAAGAATTTGTTTTGCCTAACGACTCAGTAAGGAAATATAGGGATTAACAGAGCTTATTGTTGTCTACGGTTGATAGTTTCAATGGAAATTGATGATAGAATGAATATTCTATGCATGTTTGGTGGTGGCGAATGATCCTTTGACCAAAGTTTTCATTATTATTACTTTTTTCTCATTTAATTAGAGTTTTTATTAAATTATTAATTTAGTAATTTTAGTTTCTTTATTTCGTGCTATTTAATTAAAAATTCATAAAACCCCAATTTATTTATAATTGGTATTTATTATTATTATTATTTTTATCTTTATTGTTATTATTATTATTATTTTATTTTAAGTCTTTATTTTAGAGTTGATAATAAATAAAACTAACTAGTCTTCGTGGGATCGATTCTTACTTGCTCTATATTAGCTATTTATAATATTAGTAAGGTTTTAAATTTAGTATACCCTAACGACACCACCAACAATTACATTCCATTTAACCTATTTTATTGTGAGTTCAATTTGTAATGTATCTTGGGCAGTAGTTATTTTTTTAAAGTTCACAAGATCATGCCAAAAGAAAAAAGATGACAAACAGGTTTAGAAGTGCTTTTACAAAAAGCACTTTTACTTCAAGTGTTTTTTACTTGAAAAAAAAAAAGCCTTACTGAGCAGGTTACTCATGGCCAAGAGCATGAAGGCAATCAATGCCCTTACGTGGCATGAATTGTGTGCTTATAGAATTAGAGCATCGCCCATGTTTAAGAACAAGATTCTAATCTTTCATCACTTGTTCCTTGTGTTTTACATAACTAAGGAATGATTTGGTCATGAGATCTCATCTTCCCCATAATTAGCAGCAACCCCCCTATCATAAAAGCTTCAACTTCTTAGAAAATGAATCAAATTTGAGTTTACCAAATGAAAAAGAATCATAGAAATATTACTTACTTTGCTAGCATGGCAAAACAGTGGGAAAAGAGTGATCTTTTTATCTTTTATTGTAGAGAATTCTACTCAATATCTAAACTAAATAATTTGAATGGCTTATATTTTTATCAAGAAACCAACAATAGAAATTATTGAAAATAGAAAAAGAATATCAGTATATAAATTCGTATCCGTAATAGCTCTGTACAATGTATAAGTCAGGTCAATCCTAGAAGGGGACAAAGAAGATGACATGGAAGATATGGTCAACTAAACTGAAAACGTGGAGAGAAAGAGAGAAAGAGAGAAAGAGATAGAGAGGAAGAGCAAAGTGTTGGTAATTGGAGCAACAAGAAGAATTGGTTACCATTTGACCAGAAGTAGAATAAAAAAGGGTCACCCAACATTTGCTCTCATTAGAGACTCAGCTTCGAATGACTCCATAAGACAGCAGAGGATTGAGCATCTCTCAAGTGCTGGTGCAACCCTCCTCAAGGTCAGAACTTATTCTTTTTGTTTTCAAATCGTTTACCTTTTCTTTTTTTTTTTTTAGATATTTGATTTTTCATATTTGAGGGTCATTTATTTTGGGTGTTTTATTATTAGGGATCATTGAGTGAAAGGACGATAATGCATGTTTGGTAACTAAGAAAATCAAAGAAAATGAGCTAGATCTAAAAATGCAATTTTATTTATGATGATTCTAGATTGAATTTGTACATGTAATAGCCTTTGTGTACAAATCCAGTAGGTTTTCTTAGCTTGATTAAAACTAGCTATCAAATTATCATTTTGCTTAACTAATTACAATTTGCTTAACTAATTGTCAAGTGCACAAGCAGCTATATAATTGCATGGTGCCAACTGGCAACATAAGTCATCAACTTGTAACTAACTATAGAAGCTGTTGTGATCCTCTGCTCTATTGGTTACTTTGCTGACATTGCTGTGATCCTCTGCTCTATTGATTACTTTGCTGCACATGTGAGCCTCCTTAACATTCCCCCTCCAGCTCAAAGGTCTACTGACGACATTGAGCTTGGACCTCAAGTAGCTGAATTTTTGAAGTGACAAAGCCTTTGTGAGAATATCTACAACTTGTTCCTTAGTGGGACTGTATTTGACCTCTAACTACTTCTTAAGCACCTTGTCTTTAATACAACGAACATCTAATAATGAAACACAAGATTTCTAGTTAAGTCTCCAGCACTTTGTTTATCACACCAAAGCACTGGTGTTGGCAGCTTAACAATGTTGAGTTCAGAGAATAGAGATTCCAACTATGAAATTTCAGAGCTTGCTGAGGATAAGGCTCTGTATTCACTCTCAGTATTGGACTTAGAATAGAGATTCCAACTATGAAATTTCAGAGCTTGCTGAGGATAAGGCTCTGTATTCACTCTCAGTATTGGACTTAGCTACTATAAGTTGTTTCTTTGAGGACCATATTACCAAGATAGATGTAATAGGCTCCAATGAACTTTATATCATCAAACATCACATGCCCAATCAGCATCTGAATAACCAATCAGACTAGTAACTTCAAGTTTCCCTTCCTTCTGAATATAAAGTCCATAAGTGATAGTTGTTTGAAGATACCTAAGTACTTTTTTATAAGCAAGCCAATGCTGAAGTGTAGGAGCACTGAGATATTGACTTAGTTTGTGAACTGAGTATTCAATGTCAGGCCTAGTGAGAATCAAATATTGGAACCCTCCAACAATGCTTCTATAAAGAGTTGGATCTTTAAATTCTTACCCCAATGATCCTCTTGTTGTTTTCTCTAATATAAGACATGTACTGAAAGGAGTATCAAATCCTTTGCAATTCTGCATTGATGCTTTGGATAAGAGGTCTTTCATATACTTTGTCTGAGACAAGTGCATTATATTATCAGTATAACATACTTCAATACCAAGGAAATATGCTACTAGTCCCAAGTTTTTCAAGGGAAAGTCTTCATTTAGGTTAGTAATGAAATTTTCCAACAAGGAATAATCTGGGTGTTATTAATTTTATGCAATGGGTGTCAGTGTGCAAGTGGACACAACAAGTAATATAATGATGAGTATTGAGATCGTCTCCACAGAGATTGATGTTATCAGACTTACTATAGCAATCTTATCAGTGCAATTTTAAAGCTTTAATAAAACAAAACTAAAATAAATAATGAACTTAAGAATCTAATGAAATTAATTGTGTAATAAACAAAAAGTCAACAAAGAAAAACATACGTCAAACACAAAGATATAATAAATGGCAAATAGGTAGTTAGGTGCTTAAACTCACTTAATGATTATTAACTATTCTGCAATTTAGGTACAGTTGCTACAACATCTTCTATAACACTAGGCAAAATTCCTAATATATTCTCAGCTGTCACATGTCGGATATCCTGTATCTATATGCAACGTAATAGTGATCAGTTGTTAAGCCAATATTAGATATAACATTATACGCTTTAGAATCTATTAACCCTACAAGGTGAATCCTATGTCTAGTTCTTTATTAATCCTAGATCAGGCATGACCTTATTCAAATTGAGCTTAACTGAATTCGAAAAACCCAATCTAAAACCATGTATTGCTTTGATTTCTTCCACTAAGTAGTCCTTTTTTAGGATCTCTTTTAGCTTGTATCCACCAAATAGGTGATTAGCCGAAATGGAAAATTGCAATAAGTAAAATCAAAACAAAATACTACAACAGACACAGAGCAATGATAATATAAGTCAATCAATCATCAAGCTTGTTTAAAACCCAAACAACTACATTAAAATATAGTTCATGATTAACAAAGAAATAGTAATAATATTCGTTCTAGCCATTAAATACATTCCTAAAGAGAGATGAAAACAAGCAAATATAGAATAAAAGTAGAGAAACACAAAAATCAAAGCGTCACTCTTTCATCTTTGGCGATCTCTCCTTCTTTTCCATGAAATCCTCTATTGCATCCCTTAAAATCTCTTCTTCTTCTTTTATTTCTCTTTCTGTGTGACGGCTCCCTCCCTCTGTCCTCTTTAAATTTTCTCTTTTATATCCTTGGAATTAGGGTTTCCCAAAAAGGTATGCGGATCTTTGTAAACCATTAGCATTCTTGGTCCACACACTTTTTGTATTGCTTGCCACATCAGCCCTATTTTATTTGCACCTGTCTATGTCTGTCCTGTATTTGCGTGCTCCAGGACTGCTGCAGCAACTTCTGTCTTGCTGTAGCAAATCATACTTGTGTTTGTTCATCTGCATAGAAATCTTTTGCTATCTTCTTCAAGCCTGTTGTTACAGCAAATAGGGTAATCTTTCACTGCATCATTCCGTATAACATAGGCTTTTGGGCCACCTACAATAATACACTTAATAAAAGCACAAAATGATCTAAAACATATTAAATTATGATAATTAAACTTAAATAAATACTTATGCAAAATATAACTGAAAATGAGATAAAACTTCATCATTAACTCTCTAAATAATACTAATTTAAGCCTAAAAATGTTATGATAACTCTCATTTTATAGAGTTATCACTGGGCCTGTAATGAGAATATCATCCACATAAATCAACACAATGATAATGCCTTGAGTGTCATGTTTGATAAACAAAGATGTATCAGCTTTGGAGTTGATGAATTTCCAATTTTTGAGACAATCTTTGAGTTTATCATACAAAGCTCTAGGAGCTTGTTTCAAGCCATAAAGGGCTTCGTTGAGTTTACAAACATAGCCTTCTTTAGATATGAAACCTTCTGGTTGAGTCATGTAGACATCTTCTTAAATATCTCCATTGAGAAAGGTATTATTGACATCAATCTGCCTAACTTTCCAACTTTTCATCACTGCCAAACTCAGTATAGCTCTGACTGTAGAAGATTTCACCACAAGGCTAAATGTCTCTGAGTAATCCACCCCTACTGTCTGGTAAAAATCTTTGGCAACCAATCCATCTATGTTATACATGGTTTTAAACACCTATTTGCATCCAACCAACTTATAATGAGGTGTCATGGTACTAGGCTCCAAGTGTTGTTCCTGGTTAAATGATAAGTGCATATTTTTTATATACTTTACTATTAATTTCTCCATCTTTTTCTTGTTTTGATATTAAATATTCTAATTATTTTAGTTAATTTTTAATTTAGTTATTTTGTTAAATTATATTTTATTATGCTAATTTTTTGTCTTAATTTTTATATTTTGTTATTTTAAGTATATTTTGATATTAAAGAGGAGTTAAATCAAAATATTTGGGAAGAAATCTGCTCGGAATAATCAGAAGGGGAAAGAAATAAAGAAATTTAATTGAATCAAATCTAGGAAGATTTGATTTAATTAATTATCATGCATGCATAAAGAGTATATTGTGATTAATTAAGGAAGCAAATATTCTAGCATGGCATTAAAAAGGCATGAAGATTAAAAGGAAAGCAAATTAATTGCTTATAATTGGCGGCCAAGCAATCCAAATCCAAATTGGATTCGGTCAAGCACTATATAAAGCCAAGCATTGGCGTTGGAAAAAAAAAAAAAAGGTAGCCACACACCCGAATTCAACAAAGAATTTGGCAGCCAAGAAGACGAAAAGCTACAAATTTCAACAGAGAAAGCAGCAGCCGCAGGGAGAAGAATTAAATTGGAATAGAGCCAGCAGCTTGGATTAATCTCTGTGACTGGTTTTATCTACTATTTTATTCTTAATTCAATTATGTTATGGTGAATTTTCTGTTTGGTTGAGGGTGAATTAAAAATCCCAGACGTGTTCTATAATTAATATTTAATTTCTACCATTCAATTTATTTAATTGGAATTGTTTATGTTCTTCTGTTATTAATGTTTATGATTTTACTCTTGTCTTATTTGAGTGGCCAATTAGATAGGACTTGAACAAATTTTATTGCTAGATTAAAATTCTTGATTCGTAATTATCTTTATATTTTAATCATTAGTAGCAAATTGGAATCCGTGATTTTAATTGGAGAACATAACCTAAGTTAAATAATCCGAGCTTGTGTGTTTATTGCCTAGATCAACCTAATATCATTCTCTACTTAATGCTTCAATTATCTTAAATTTAAAGAGCTTATTTTAAATTATTTAATGGTTAGAGATTAAGTGAAGAAGCTTGTTTTGCCTAACGACTCAGTAAGGAAATATAGAGATTAACAGAGCTTATTGTTGTCTACAGTTGATAGTTTCAATGAAAATTGATGATAGAATTGACATAATGAGCATGTTTGGTGGTGGTGAATGATCCTTTAACCCAAATTTTCATTATTATTACTTCTTTCTCTTTTAATTAGAGTTCTTATTAAATTATTAATTTCGTATTTTAGTTTCTTTATTTCTTGCAATTTAGTTAAAAATTCATAAAACCCTTTTATTTATAGTTGTTATTTATCATTAATATTATTATTATCATCATCATCATCATCATTATTATTATTATTTTATATTAAGTCTTTGTTTTAGAGTTGATAGTCTTTGTTTTAGAGTTGATAATAAATAAAACTAACATAGTCTTCGTGGGATCGATCCTTACTTGCTCTATACTAGTTATTTATATTATTAATAAGGTTTTAAATTTGGTGTACCTTAACGACACTATCATTAAAGCATCAAATTACTTTCCATTTTGGATCGGACAATGCTTTAGCAATAGTTGATGGCTCCAAACTGTTATAAGCTTTCAAGAATGCTTTTGGCTTGAATATACCAGCCTTAGCTCCGGTGATCATAGAGTGAGTAGGTAAAGGTGGTTGAGAGCAATGTGTTTGATATGGTAAAGTGGATGAATGACAAGGTGATGTTTGCTATGTGGGTGAAGTAGATAGAGATAAGGATGTACGTAAAGATTGAGTATCAGGGTGTGTATTATATGCAACAAGTGAAGAATGATCATATATGTGAGGTGAATAACTCTCATTGTCTGCAGTAATCGCTTCAAAGGTATCTGGATTGCTATTGCGAACTAAAACAGTATGTAACAGAAGAAGCTTGTAATAGTAATCAGAAGTTTTGGGTTGTGAGTTTAATAAGTTAGAATCTGGTGCAAATGGAAAGAAAGTTTAATAAAAAAAAAAGACATAGTTGGCTATATAGATTCTGAATGCAAACATTTGTAACCCTTGTGCAAAAGGCTGTATCATAAGAAAACACATTTTGAGGTATAAAAATGGAATTTGTGAGTATTATAATCTCTTAGAAGTGGAAAGTAGGAGCAACCAAAAGTTTTAGGAAATTTGTAATTTGGTTTAAGTTTAAAAATGAATTAATAAGGAGACTTCATAAAGAGTATAGGAGTGGGAACTATGTTAATGACATAAATGGCTATTTGAAAGGAGTCATACCAGAATTTTATAGGTAAGGTAGCTTGAGCAAAGAGTGTGAGACCTAGCTCAGTTATATGTCTATGTTTTCTCTTAACTAGACCATTTTGGTTATGTGTATAGGGGCATGAATGCCTAAATTGAATTCCCTCTTTATAAAGAAAGTTGACAAAAGATCTATACTTACCACCCTAATTAGATTGCACACATTTAATGGATCTATCTAACTATTTTTCCACTTGCAGTTTAAAGACTTTAAATATAATAAGTGTTTCATCCTTGGTTCTTAAGGGAAATATCCAGCTAAATCTAGTGAAATATCAACAAAGCTTACATAGTATTTATAACCTTGTATTAAAAGCACAAGGGCAAGTTCCCATAAATTAGTGTGCAAAATTTCTAAAGCCTTATTTGTCTTACTAACAGTAACTAGAAAATATAATTTATGCATCTTCGCATTTAACAAGCATCACAAGATTCAAAAGACTTATTTCCAATGATATTTTTTAAAGATAAAAAAAATTTGATTACATGATTCAAGACCTTAGAATTAGGATGACCTAATCTTTGATGCAACACAGAGGAATTCAGCAAACATTTGGAGTTTACATAAGACTTTGCTGCAGTATGCAAGCAGATATTTGTGTTATCATTGTAAACAGAATCAACAACAGAAAACATTGATAGAGGATCAGCTAAGACATTGGACTCAATAGCAGCAAAATGACTTTAAGATGATTTGGAAGAAGTCTTATTACATGAAACCAATAGCAATATGTATAAACCTTTTTCAACTTTGCCCTGCTGTATGACTAAATTCTTCACCTTGGCCTTCACAAAACAAAACTTATCAAAAAATTCAATCACAACATTATTGTCTTTGGTTAGCTAGAATATGTTGATAAGATTTTTAGATATTTGTGGTACAAGAAGCATGTTGTTTAGCTTAACAATAGTAAAGTCAACAGAGTTATGCATTCTTAAGACAGTATTGCCTATATGAGTGATGCACAAACCAACACCATTACTAATAATAAGTTTGGAATTACCTACAAATGGCTTTGATATAGACATGTTGCTTATATCATTGGTAAGATGATGTATAACACCACTGTCAAGGTACTAATTGGTATAAGTTACACCATCCATGTTAGCCAAATATGCAGATTTTGGATTCTTATTTGGAGGAGGCCTGTAAGCACTAGAAGCAATAAATTCTTGAAGTTTCCAGCAGATGTTTGTACTATAACCAGCTCTCAGGCAAATTTGACAAGTTGGCTTAGATCTATTCCACTAAGGTCTTGGATTCATTAGCTTACCATTGTTGAAACCATTATTGCCACCATTATTCCAGTTTCCTCTTCATCCTCCTTAATTGTCTCCTTGATAAACTCTGAATTGATTATTTGGACCAAAACCATTATTACCAAGACCATTTCCAATGAAACCAGGCTTTCCATAACCTCCTTTTTAACCATTACCAAAAGTTTCCAGCACCCTCATAGCCAGAGTTAAAGTTGTAACCTCTAGATCCTTTACCTCTTATAACTCTATGAAATGAGAGTTATCATGATACTTTTAGGCTTAAATTATGACTACTTAGAGAGTATTATTTATCTTTTGCATCAAATTTTAGTTATGTTTTGCATAAAGCACCATTTTAAATTCGATCATATTAATTTCATGCATTTTAGTTCATTATTTGTTCTCAAGTATGGTAATTTTTGTAGGTAACCAGATGGTTCAATTTCTATAACTGGATGCTGTGACAATAAATCAAGGAGGAACAGCACAGAATTAACGAACAGAGGAAAGAATTCATGTTACAGCAAATGGATGTTGCAGAGTTGCTGTAGCATGCGATGAATGTGGACTAAGTAGGGCTGACGTGGCACGTGAATTCCTTAGCGTGTGAGGCAAGCATAGTGTGGATACATTATGATTCCTTGCCTTAGGGGGAGTAACCCTAATTAAAACACTATAAAAAGAAGATTATGCATCAAGTAAAAGGGGGCGGGACCGTGACAAAACAATTACTCCCTTGCACACTAAAGAAACAAAGAAAGAAGGAGAATTCAAGGGCTGTTACCAAAAAGATTAGTAGAGACCAAGTGCAGATCGTAATTCAATTTAGAGAGCCTCCGTTTGATTTAATTTTTGTCCATAGATTTTTTTATTCTTTGATTTAGTTCTTTTAAGGATGATCTCAATGGCAACCTTTATTTATATTTTTATTTTTCTATTGAGTATGAATTAATCTTTTAATATAGTTGGGTTATAGACAAGCTTAATGACGAATTGACTTTTATTGATGTTGCTCTGTGTTTGCTGCAACACTTTATTTTGAGTGTGCTTAATTAAATTTCCTATTTCGACTGACCACTCATTTCGTAGATACAAGTTAGGTTAGATCTTCAAAAGGGACTGCTTAATGGAATAAATCAAAACAATACTTGATTTTAGATTGGATTTCCTTAGTTGATTTATTATCAACTTGAATAGGGCCATGTTTGATCAAGAATTAGTGAAGAACTAGACAAAGGGATTCACCTTGTGGGGTTAATAGATCTAAGAACGTATAATACTATATCTAGGTGCAGCTTAAGAATTGGTCACTGTTAGGAAACATAGAGATATAAGATATCCAATAAGCGACAGATGAGGATGCATGAGGAATTTGCCTAGTGTTGTAGTCGATGCTGTAGCAACAAAACTAGAAATTGTTAAATAAGTCAACTGTCATTAAGTGAGTTTATATCCCCAACTACGCCTTAATCATTGATTATTTCTTAGTGTTTGACGTTTGTTTATTTCATTAAATCTTAGTTAGTTAGTCTTTTCATTTTAATTTCATTTTAGTTAATTAATTTTTAATTTACTTTTATTAAATTACTCACAATTGCACTGATTATACTTGCTATAGCAAGGTTGATGACATCAATCCCTGTGGAGACGATCTCAATACTCATCACTTTATTACTTGTTGTGTATACTTGCGCACTGACACCTATTGCATAAAATTAACAACAACCTCCTAATATAATTCCTGTTTCAAAACCTCTCTTCTGAGCAAAATTGGCCTCTAAGTTATGCTTAATATCCACACCAGAAAGCATATGTGCTTGTTGTTTAATTCTAGCCTCTTGAGTAAAAAACATAACATAAGCTTCTTTTACATTCATCTTGCCAACACCTACTTGATCAATTATGTAAGTAACTACTGAATTATAATCTGGTCATAACCTTGAGAGCATCTGTAAGATCAAATCATCACTACTTAGAGCACTTCCTGCTGCAGCCATATTGTCAGCTATGTTCTTCATTTTGATAAAATAATAAGTGATTTTTAGATCATCCTTCCTAGTGGATGATCATATACCTCATATACCTCATATGCAAGAGTTTAGATTTTGATTGTGATCTAAATTGAGTTTCAATGGCTTTCTATACCTCAAGTGAAGTTTCTAGATTGAACACCAAGCTGATGAAGCCTTTACTCATAGATGAGAGTAGCCAGCTAAGAAGTACTTGATCCTGTGATCTCCAAGTAGTAAACTCTAGATTTTCAATAGAACTAAGTTCATCACCGATCCTTTGAGCAATGTGAGTAGGAGGAGGAGTAAAAGCTTCATCAAGGAACTTTTCAAGTCTGTTTCCACATATAGAGGCTAGAACTTGAGAGCGCCATATAAGATAGTTGGATTGATCTAGCTTAACAAGTGTGTTAAAGGTAAATGAAATGTTTGTTGTGTTCATAATAGTATTTGGAGTATGATTTAAAGATGATGCAAGATTTGTAGAAGCCATGGTTGGCTTTGATACCAAGTGAATGAAAGATAATACTTGTTTGAAAACTAAGAAAATCAAAGAAAATGAGCTGTATCTAAAAATGACATTTTATTCATGATGATTCTAGAATGAATTTGTATATGTAACAACCATTATATGCAAATCCAGTAGCTTTGCTTAGCTTGACTAAAACTAACTAACTAATTACAATTCTGCTTAACTAATTGTCACATGCACAAGCAGCTATGTAACTGCCCAGTGTCAGCTGGCAGCATAAGTCATCAACTTATAACTGACTATAGAAGCTATTGTGATCCTCTGCTTTATTGGTTACTTTGTTGATATTGCTGTGATCCTCTGTTGATTACTTTGTTGCACATATAAACCTCCTTAATACATTGAAATATTAGAAGAGTTTGTTAGAAGTAATGAAGGAAGTGGATGTGGTGGCATGCTCAAATCCAAATAGACAAGCTTTTGATCCATGCGCATAATAATAATCCCACCAAAATAAGTCTTTACATTTTGCTTGCGTCACTCGGTCCATGCCCATAAACCCACCAAACCCGATCTAAAAAGAAAAATGAATCGAACGCCCGAAATAGCAAAGACATAGAAAATTATGGTGCATTTACTTACTGGAGTGGGAATAGGGAGTGTGGAGTCCTCCCACTCCAGTGTTTTCTTACTTATTTAAGTTTGGGAGTAAGAATCTCACTCCATGGGATCCACCCAATTTTGGAGTGGGTAGTGAGAGTACAACTAGGGATGGGAATTTAACTCGCACCCAAACAAACCTGGATAATCCAGTTCAGGTTCAACCCGTACCAAATTTTTAAAAAGCCAGTATCTGAATGGAATTTGATTGACCCAGATGTTTCCGAGTCTGATTCTGGGTTCGAATGAACCCGTATATTTGAAACCCAAACCCGGACCCGGATATATATATATATATATATATATATATATATATATATATATATATATATATATATATATATATATATATATATATATATAATTTTTTAATTATTTTTAATATAAATAGATAAAAAAAAAACCATGCCCTAATTCACAAATTCACAGCCGCCTAATCCCATTCTTTTCCTTCTCGCTTCAGCCCTTCTCTTCCCTTCATCAAATCATCCTTTTCCTCTCTCTTCAACTCCTCTCTTTCATCAAATCATTGTTGTCACTAGTCACCACCTCGCTGTGTTCGTGTTCATCATCATCATTAGCCTCTGTTTGGCCGCCGTTTGTCCACCTTCGCGAGTCGCGATCTCGGTTTTGATTGTCGTTTGTCCACCTTTACGAATCGCAATTGCAGTTGTGACGTCGTCATCATCATCATCATCATCATATTATCAGTAGTTGTCGTTCATTGCTTCGTCGGACACTGATCCTTGAAGTTCGTGAACTGAATTCGTGAATCGTGAGTTTGATCTGTAGACATGGATTTGTATTTTGTGAATGTTATGTTATTGATTTGTATTTGTGAATGGTTATTGCTTTGAAACATTTATTTAGAATCAGGATTTGTATATGGTTATTGCTTTGAAAAATTGATTTAGAATCGGGATATGTATTTTGACTTTTGGAGATTCTGGATTTTGTATTTGATTTTTTTTATTTTTTTATTTTATTCGTATGTGATCTGGGTTTAAAACCAGTAATCTGAAAACCTAGGTTTTTTTGAGTTTAACCCGAACCGAACCTGGAGTAAAAAAAACTAGATTTATATTCGAATTCGAATTCGATACACCATTTTGTTATTCAAGTCCGGAACTGAAAGGCCGGACCTGGACCTGACTCAGATTTTGCCACCTAAGGGTGGGGCTCCCATGGGTCTTTTACCTCTTTTTTTTATTAATTTAATATAATTATATTAAATAAAATAAAATAAATGATATCATATTTATTTAAATAATATTATTATATTATTTTATAAAATTATATTTATTAAAAAAATAATATTAAATTTATTTAAATATAATATTATTATATTTAGTTCAAAATAATAATTTACATTGATTTTGAGTTAAAAATAATATATATAGAGGCGGATCAAAAATCACTAAAATTATATTTAATTTTACACTAATTTTAGGTCTTTAAATTTAAAACTTATCCACGGTCAAAATTTAACGGATTAATGCCATTTATTTTTTAATTTTTATCATTAATGCATGTTTTCTCTCTCCTCTCATCCATCTTCATCAATTAATGCACGCTTTTTTTTTTCTTCATCACTTGTTCCTTTATAATTTCCCTTCATCAAACAGAACATTACCTCCATTAACTCCATTTATATTGGTCACATATCTACATAAATTTTTTTTATTACAATTTTGTGGGGAATAAATTAATCTTTTTTTTATTCAAATACATTTTCAGTTGGGCAAAACGGGGAGAGAAATCAATTGATAAAAAAACAAGAGATGAAGAAAAAGAAAGTAAGAAGTAAAATAGTTGGGAGGGCGAGAAAGGAAAAAAAATTGAAGAATGACAAACGATGGGGAAGAAGATGGATGAGAGGAGAGAGAAAGCGTGCATTAAAAATAAAAACTAAAAAATAAATGCCATTAATCCATTAAATCCACCGTTGATAAGCTTTAAATCTAAATGCATAAAATTAATGTAAAATTAAGTGTAATTTTAAGATATATATATACATATATAATAATAATAATAATAATAATAATAATAGTAGTAGCAGCAGCAGTAGTATATTCATAAAAATTAACAATATTACTATATACTATATTTATTTAAAAATATAATATTATTATTGTTATTAAAAAATAACAGTATTATATTTACTTAATATTAATAATTAATAATAATAAATAATTTATTCTAAGAAAATATTAATTATGTGTTATATTATTAATAATAATATTTTATTTGTGTTGCTCTTATTAATAACAATATTACTATATACTATATTTATTTAAAAATATAATATTATTATTGTTATTAAAAAATAACAGTATTATATTAATAATTAATAATAATAAATAATTTATTCTAAGAAAATATTAATTATGTATTATATTATTAATAATAATATTTTATTTGTGTTACTCTTATTAATAATTTTTAATTTACATAATTAAAATTAATAAAAAAAATTATGATTTACATAATTAAGAATATTAATAATTATTATTAATTTATAAATATAATAAAATAAATATTTTATTTTTTAAATATATTTTTTATTTATTTTATTATTAAAAACTGTAATTCTTTAAATAACAATAAAACTATAATTGTAACTATTTACTCTTAATCTAAGATAAAATAAAAATAATTAAATTCTAATTCTAATTCCATACTCTTATTTTAATATAAATAAACAAACTAATTCCACTCCCATTCCATTCACTCAATCCTAATATTTTCACCCCTTATCTCACTCCTATTAAAAAAAAATCCAAAAAAGTTGAGTTTAAGTTTACCGTACCTTCAACGGTATCCGGTCAACGTCTCAAAGTGTTCAAAATTCATTTTTTTTAAAAGAGAAAAAACTCAAAATTTTTTAGCGGAATCTGGGAAGATGGCGACGAAAAGCAAGATTCTGGTTATCGGCGGAACCGGATATATCGGTGAGTACGTAGTGGAAGCGAGCGCGAGAGCCGGTCACCCAACATTTGCGCTTGTAAGAGACTCCACTCTCTGTACTCCTTCCAAATCCAAAATCCTTGACCATTTCAAAAATCTCGGCGTCAATTTAGTTCTCGTGCGTTTCTCGTTTAGCTTTCCAATTTTGCCGCCAATTTTCTTTTATTGTGATTAATTAATTAATTACTGTAATGATTTTATATTTTATTTTTCTTTGCAGGGAGATCTATACAGCCACGAGAGCTTGGTGAGTGCAATAAAGCAAGTGGATGTGGTGATATCAACGGTAGCTCGCACTCAATTAGCTGATCAACTCAACCTCATCGCGGCATAAAAATGATTTATGTTTGTTATTCAGAGATTCTTTCCTTCAGAATTTGGAAATGATGCTGATCGTGTGCATGCTGTTGAGCCAGCGAGAACAGCATTTGCCACCAAGGCTAAAATCCGCCAAGCTGTTGAGGCTGAAGGAATCCCGTACACCCACGTAGTATCCAATATTTTCGCTGGCCTGTATCTTTCCACTTTCTCACAGCCTGGAGCCACAGCTCCTCCCAGGGATAAAGTGGTCGTCTTAGGTGATGGAAATGCGAAAGGTAAAGAGCTTCTTGATACGTTACTTTGTACATGCAATGTGTGGTTACTGTAGTTATAGAGAATGGACTTGGAAAAGCATGAATGAGGGGATAATTTTAACACAATAATTCACCAACATTAATCGGGAAAGACCAGTCGCCGCTTCCAATCAGAGTAATTTCTTCCGCAATTGACAAATATTGATATTTGAACTGGGCAGTGTAGTTAAATGAATGTAAATGGTCTTGTCATTTGATCCACAGCAATTTTTAACGAGGAAGCTGATGTTGGAACCTTTACTATCAAAGTGGTGGATGATCCAAGAACATTGAACAAAATACTTGACATCAGACCCCGTGGCAATATCTACTCACTCAATGATCTTGTGTCTCTGTGGGAGCAAAAGATTGGCAAAGTCCTTGACAGGGTCTATGTTACAGAGGAGCAACTTCAGAAAAACATTCAAGGTTGGTTAGAACTATCACTTTATTCGTTACTGATCGGAACATATGGAAAACTTTTTCTTAGCCTTATCAAGTGGATACATGTAATTGACCGATAATTGAACTTTTTTTTCCTCTTCAAAATGCGATACAATCTAACTGGTTTCAACAATCTCAAGAATATCTATTCATGGTTGTGTTGTTTGAAATCTGTATGCATCAGTTTTCTTTCTAGATCTCAGAATGCTCGCAAGGACGTCAAGTTTTGATGATGCTTGCCTGTTTTCCTGTGTTTACAGAAGCTGCAGTTCCACTCAATATGATATTATCTATATATTAAGCACTCTGCCTATGTCTCAGGAGATCAGGGCAACTTCGAAATTGAACCTTCAGTTGGAGTAGAGGCAACAGAGCTTTATCCAGATGTCAAATACACTAATGTGGATGAATACCTCAATCAGTTTGTATAAACCTTCTAAGATGAGCTGCAGGATCCTAACCACAAATTGGGTGGTTTCCTTCCCTGGTTCTATTGTGTAAATATAGCGGCTGGCTTTCCTTGCTTTTGCTGGTTCAATGGTGTTTGTAAGATAAGGTTATTTTATACTATACTAGGGAAAGAGCAAGTTGCCTTTCTTGTCAAGAAGCTGAGCTCTGGCATTGGTTTATGCTAGTTTTTCACACTTATATCGGTATTCACAAAATATTTTTAATTCTATTACATACCCCCTCATCAGTTGAGATACCCTGTTGTATGGTTACCAACTTTGATTTTCCTTATGCTTCACTCACTATCTCTGCAGAATCGTAAAAGATCATTCATGGATAAGATCAGAACATCAATCCGATACAGTATGTACTGAGAACTCCCACATGATTCTTGTTCTAGGTACACGAAGCATGTTACAGTTCCATAACTTGAGCCATTCTCATTCAACAATTATCATTGCATTAAAACAGTGGCCAATACATAACAGCATTCTCTACCATATGGATTATCTGTAAATTGATGTTGGTGTGTATTATGGATTGGATCTGTTATTCTGCTATTTCTGTTTTCTTTTCTATTTTTACCAGGAAAGAAACATTGCAAAAACTGAGTGGTTGTTGTCTGGTTGTAAATTTGTAATGTTGTGTACGGTTTCTAGAAAATAATGAAGTGCCGAATATGAAATTACTAGTGGCTACCTTACCATCCTTCAAAAAGTTGTCTGATTGTCACTGCAACAATCACTCTCAACAAATCGAATAGGATTTGCCGCAATTCCACCATCGTGTCATTAAACACTATTTTTTCTTATACGGCATGTCGTCCAATACATTTGTGCTAAATGATACGCATATAAAAAGTAGCTGAAGAAACTGTAAATCTAACAAAAATATATGAGATTATCTTTGAAGTTAATAACATGTACTCTCTGCATATGCATATGCAAATGCAAGTTAATATATTCTAATACAAAGTTCTGGGAAATGACTGCCATAAGCATTCGAAACATGAAAGCAACTGGCAAATTCAATCTGGAAGCAATTTTTGTAATCCACTGAGTGTTTTCAAACTAGCCAAATAAAAGGTTTCGAGATCCGATAATTCCATCTGACAACGGGTAAAAAGGGATCCTTTTAGCTGCAGAATGCTAGAAGCTCAAAAGAATAACATCCTCAACGTATGAAACGAAACTTTCTGGCCAAATCCTGAAAAGAGAAAAGATATACTGTTGATTATGGGAACAAAATTTGACAAGCATTTTAGCATGCCATGCATCAAGTTGATTGATGGCGCCCTTCGAAATCCATATAGTTCTAGCTGAAACTGTAATTTACGATTAATATTATTTATTTTCCTTTTCAATGCAACAAAATGTTTCGATATCAATCTGACTTTGACGTGTGGTGACCATAAGCAGCTGCAGTGCATTGGCGGCTCGTCGGCGGCATAAGCTCCGGCTGAATCGCATTACAAACTGTAGCTGGTTTTGATGATGGCGGCTGGGAAATAAAATGATGAATTTAGGGTTTGGTGGTTTTTATCACTTGGCCCCTGAAATTTCATATATTTTCTAAACTGGGCAGAATAGTTTAAAAAACTTTCTTTTAAGTCCTAAAATTAGTTTTGGGCTTGATATATCCTGGTTTTAGGTCCAGTAGGGATTGAACTTAATGGATAAAAATGCTTAGTTAAAGTTTAACCCATTAAATTTATTTTTCGTGCAAAAGTTTTATTTAAAATTATTTCAAAATTATTATTTTGGTATTTTAAAATAATAAAATAAAATAAAATGGACCAATGATAAATTTAAAGCCTAGGTTGCCCTAGCCCGCTAACAAAAACAAGCATTTAAAAGATAGACATTAACAAAAGACCCAATCAAAATTAGGCCTAAAGTTAATGTGTTTTTTTTAGAAACTCGTGGATTAAGAGTTGTTTAATTACATGATTAATTAATTGGATGAATAACATGTCATTTAGATTAAAAGGATGCTACATTCACATGTTCATGCATATACATATGTTATGATATTAATAATTCTAATGTGATTAGAATAAGATATTAATATCATATTTTAATATTAAATTGATTTTACAATTGACATAACCTAATTAATTATTTTATTTATAAAATTAGATATTAATTGGTGGAATGTCAATTAATTAATTCATTAAGCATATTAAAAAGAAAAACTCTAACTTACAAAAATTGAGTGGGGAGGGCTTTAGGCATAAAGCCCACAGCCTCCATTGTTGGTCATATAGTAAACTAGACTAATACCTCGCCTCAAGTTAGATGAGTTCCCTACAGGGGGTATTAATTAGAACTGGCTACTAAATAGGACTTTCCTAAACGATAAAATCTTGAGTGTGACTCTTTAAAACTGACTACCCTTCGGTGGCTGTTTTATTTGAGAAATATAAAAGATTGAAATAATGGTTATACACTCAACTTATTTTTGTTAATATCCTCCCTACGAAGTTCTTATTAATTAAACTTAAGAGGCTAAATGAATCGGTAGTTTATTATTATTTGATATGAGATATCTAGATAATAATAATAAATTTGTAAGTTTATTTGTCTAATTAGCAACAAATATAACCACCATATGGAGGCTTATTTAATGCGGGATTAGATTACCGATACATAATAAAATTAGTTAGAGAGTTCTACTGATGGGTGTCGAAGCCAGCAAATATAAAAACCTACTCTAAACAAGTTTGTGTATAGTGATTGAGCAGGGTCGTGTTCACAGAGATCGGTAATTATTTAAATCCTTTTAAAATGAAAATGTAAAATTGGGGGATTTTTTACGATAATGAAAATTAAATGAAAATAATAAGAATGCAAATTAAAAATGGTAATTCAAAATGGGAAAAACTCTGGTTGAAGGAATTAAATTAGCTTTGATTCGATTACTGATCATTGATACAAATATAAATTATTATTACTTATGGATAGACTGATTATAGCTATTGAGACCCTCTAATAGTCAATCTCTCCTTAAATAGTCGATAATCAAAGTACCACCGTTGATTATTTCCCTAATCAATAGACAACCCTAGATACAATCATAAGATTTAATCAATTGACAGCATGAAAAACTAGAGAGACTCAAATCCTAATCAACATATATGATGATTCATTTAAATTAGATTGCTTATTCTCATAACACAATGCACTGCTATGCTATTTCCCACAAACATCAAAATCTTCATACCATGAATCTTTCAATTGACAATAGATTAAGTTGATAATTAAATAGTGGCCAGTTATCTAATTAACAAACACAATCATGACAGTAATTCAGAGAATAAACAAATACCCAAAAAGCAATAAAAAAATTAAAGCATAAGAAAGATCTCACAGTAATGATGAATCAAAGCTTCATTAATCCTCAATCAGAAAAATGAGTTTAGTTACTCATAGAGAAGAGAGAAAAAATTTTTCTAGGGTTTTCTTCAATTGCGTTCTCTCCTTTTTAATTCACGTATTTTCTCTCTTATAATTTCTCAAAAAATAAAAATACTAATATCTAAAATATTATCTAAAGATTTAATTTAAAATTACAAAAATAACCAAGTGTTTGGGGTATTATTTATGCACTCAAGTTTAATATGTTATATTTGGTTCCAATAGGTCTGCCTTGAGGGGCAAATTTCTCACGATTTTGCAATCGCAAGTTTACAGAAAGGTTGTCAGCCTTCTGGGGATCAAATACCTTGGAAATTTTGTCAGGAGTTCTCAGATATGAATTTTGCATCTCTCACAGGTGCACGCGTTGTGAGGGTAGCTGTTCACCCTAGTGCTACAGGGTAATTTGTAATATTACAGTTTTATCTTTCTTTTTTCTTTGGAATGGCTGATCTATTCTGTGTTATTAATCCTTTCTCTTTACTATTATTTTTTTATGTAGAATGGATATGGCTCGACTGCTTTGAAGCTTCTTACAAGGTTCTGTTAATACTTCTATTTGTGAACAATACATATACATGTTTATATGCTTAACATTATGACAAATTGTACTCGGGCTGAGATCTCTGTTAAAGACTTGTGGTTCACATCAAAGGGGAAAAAAAATAGACCTGTAGTTAAAATACCCAAATTCAATTATTTTGAATTTTACTGCTTGGAATGGTCTGATTGTCCCTTTCTTTTGTTGTTCTTCTATTGGTGGTCGTTCTCATTGTTGTGTTGTTGATATTCTGATTTATTGCAGGTACTATGAAGGGCAATTGACTAGTTTTACTGAAACAGAGTCTCCAGAGAGTATTACAAAAGTCCAAGAGAATGTTACTGAAGCTGCTAAGAAGGTTTGGTTTTTATACCCAAATTTGTTCCCATATAATTGTGTTGGTGATGTAGAACAAGCTAGGAAGACTTGAGATTTGGTCTAGGATATCATTTTCCTTTTCTATTTCTACTTCTGCTGGAGTGGGATTACCTTTTTCCTTTTTTTTTCGTTTTCTTGGATGTAGATTTTCTCTACCACTCATTTACTCTAGATTACCAGTTATTAACGTTCTAGGATGTTAGTCCTAATAATTAATATCCTTATATGTTTCATTTCTTTTTAGCCAGATATTGCATGAAATCATCAGAATAAATGCTTTTAAGTTTTCTTTCCTTTCTCTCTAAATATTTCCTTCATTTCACTTTTGCTTTTTCACTGCCAGTAGGCTTACAAAAACAGATCGGCTGTCTTTGTTTTCGCCATTGATAAGAGTTACTAATCAAATTGCATAGAGACTTGCGGCAAATACTAGCTAAATATTTTCTGTTTGTGACTTGTGATTGTTTTCCTTATGTAACTGATAATTCTTATTTTTCTTTCATGGTAAAAAAGCATATAGGTTGGACTGGCCCGTAGGTTAGGCTAATTTCCACAAAACCCCCCCCCCCCCCCCCCCCCCCAACCACAAACACCCTCCTCTCTTTTTCTGCTCTCTTTTTGTTGTAGATCATGTTAACTCCCTTCTGAGGTGTTCAATTTTCAGGTTTCATTGCTAGAAGAAACTATTTCACCTAGGGAAAATCTTCCTCCTCTGCTTGTTCATCTTGAAGACTGATTGCCAGAAAAAATTGATTATATTTGTGCTTTGTTTGGGCTTACTAAGAAGCTTTTTAACTTCTGGAAAAAACTGAATTTTGCACCTTTCTACATCTGTGAGAAACCAGTTATGATATAATCCAAGATTGCTCTTGTTTTATTATCTGGAAACATCTGCGGGAGAAATAATTATAACTGAAATTCTTTGATGCATCAGAATGATACAACTGGGGAGCATAGTTGTATGATCCTAAAACCATTAAGCAGTGATAAAATTGAATACAGTGGATCAGACCCACTTGGTTTTCTCAACCCATATTACAATGTGAGTGTGTTTCAAGAGCATCAGTTTCTTCATTTTTCCTATTGTGATTCGATTTTATTTGTCACTTGAATTGAATTGTATAATAAATTTCATTGTTTTTGTAGGTTTCAAGAGAACATTCATCAGGTGTCTGTCTTTGTGGTTTCGGGAACTTGATTCCAAACTTGCTTTTAGGTTGGATATGGTTCTTCCTTCTTTATACTCATATTTTATCCCACTTTAGTTGTTTTCTTTATCTTTTTATCATTTTTTCTATGTTTTTCAAGTTTATGATTACTGTTTGCTATAAATACATGTATATTTTCCTGCCACAGCATATTGGACCATAAGTTATATTTTTCTGAAGACGGCCATTCACTATCCTCAGAAAATCAAAGTTCGATGTTAGTTAAATCCTTAATTTCTAAAGAGGATTATTTTTTGCTGGAACGTTATTGTGAAGGCACCATACACCATGTCAAGGTAAGGTATTGAACTTGGTAACAAGATCTGGTTGTCCTGTTAGCATACTGCATTTTCTTCTTTCTAAACATTTGATTCCGTAGAATTAAATGCCCCAATGGTTTTATTCAGTATTAGGGGAGACTTGATATCCAGATTTTTTTCTAGTTTGTGACACTCTAAATGGTTTTGCTTGGTTCTTTTTTATTATGATTTGTTGTATTTTTGGTTTTAAGCGAAGAAAATTTGCATTTTGCAGGTCTGGAAAATTGTTCCAGCTCTGGTGCAGTGCTACTATGAGGAGAAGATTTTGCATGGGACTGCAATGCCAAAGTATGGCACAGATTCAGGTCTGGATATTGCTCTTCGTTGTTTGACTCATTGTTTCTTTTTGTGTCATTGAATTTTGACTAGATACTACATCTCTCGTGATTTTTTTTTCTTCACTTCTTTTGGTTTATAGGTAACCTTGAGTTTAGAAAAGGATGCTGTAAAATGTATCTTTCGTAAAATAATGAAGATATTCCACAATTATTTATCTGTTGTTTTCACCAAAGAAGATGGCTCAAGAGTCTCTGAAGTTAGAGTTGTAAGCATTTCATTGCCAAAACTTTTTCTAAATTGATTGGACCTTGTGCTTAGCCTGAACTTTATTCTATCTCTTGCATGGGGCATGCTGTTGGAATACGGTCTGTTGGATTATTATAATATTTGGTTTATTTTCATTTCTCTACTTTTTTTTTTGAAATGACTTTTCATCTTATAATACTTGCAGCCAATGTTGAAGCCTCATAATGTTTCTTTGGCTGCTGACCCAGAGGACAGTGCAAAGCAAGTAATATTAAGTGCCTTGTTATCTTGACTTAAACATTCTTACTTTGCCTTGCTGCTTAAATTGTAATTGAGTGCGGACTAATTTAAATGGGAACTGGAAGCAGCAAAAACTGAGAATTGAGAGCATTGGGAATTTGGATGCCGACTCCCTGAAACAGTATTCAATTGTTGGTAGAGAAGCTGAACTTGATCATGAGCTTGGAAACAGCAAGACACTTTTTCCTACTAAAATAAATTCAAAGTGTTCTCATTTTATTTTATTTCTCTTACCATAATATATTATGGTCAAAGCCTGTTTTGTATTTATTTTTCACCAGTAAACCAGGGGGAGGGGAGGGGGGGGGGAGTGCAAATATATAAAAATAAAAGGAAAAAAGTTTAAATAGTTGTAGGACATGGTAGGGGCAAAAACGTACTTTTGTTTTTCTAAGACGGCTGATTCGTAAATTGAGAGATGGTGAAGGGCAAGATTGTAAATTAAATCAGCTGGTCAGACTCGACAAGGAGAGAGAAAATTCTGTACTTTCTTATAAAAGTTAAATTGTTGAAGAAAGAAATTAAGTTAAATAAAAAGTAACAGATTTAATTAGTTAAGAATTAAGATGTGACCTCTTCAAAGTTCTTTTATTCTTATCTACAAAAGCATCGTGGTGGAATAATTTCTTCTTCAATAATTATATTGTGTAATTGAATAAAAATAAGTTTTTTTTTTATAAAATATGAGTGGAATAGACGTCCTTTAAATTTTAATAAAGATAAAAATATAGAGAATACTCTAAAAAATTTAAAAAATAAATTTATTGGTCAATTAATTTTTTTTTTTAAGTCAAATACAGCAGCCTGAGAATATGTCTCCCACTTCAATCAAATCTCCACCTTGACAAGGTGGTTATTGGTAACCTCGAGCAAATCAATTCGTCCAAGAGGTAGTAAGTCTGGTGATTTAGAGCAGATCATCTCGACCAAATGGTTATTGAGTAACTTCGAGCAGATCACCTCGAACAAGAGGTAAGTCTAGTCACCTCGAGCAGATCACCTAGATCAAGAGGTAAGTCTGCTGACCTCGAGCATATCACCTCGACTAGGTGTATATTGAGTAATAAAGATGAATAAGAAGAAGCACAACGATTGGAGCAAAAGCACTCTTGATACTTCATATTAAATACCTAATGTGTGCTGAAGCATTAAAAAATAAGAGCGAAATCATCATTGTATGAACAGAAAATGCATATTCCAGTTAATAATACAAAATTAAAAAAGAAATCCAAGCAAGCATTTCCCCAGTAAAGCAAATATTATAACAAAGTCACAATAAAACTGGGCAGGTAATGGCAAAGTAATTTAAGCTGGCATCCAAAAGTATACGAAGCTATTGCAAGGACGATATATCAAATAGGTAAGGACGATATATCAAATTAATAGGTTCAACGGAAAGCAATCATTAGACAATCAACAAACACCAATGGTAAAGTTTTTTCTCCAAAATATGACCTACTTCTTGACACTCTGCAGCCAAGTATCATCTGCACCGAATTTGCTGAAGCCATCAAAAACATAATTGAGACGACATCGTATACAAAAAATAATTAATGCTATTAAATGTATAGTTATCACAAAGTAAATTGCATTTTCATTTAGCTAGATTAAAGCACCTGCTTGGACCAGAATAATGCATATACCGCATACATGTTCTTGTCCTATTGACCTATCAAAATGTTATGTAAAAATGATTCGAGTTAAATACTTGCTAGAGCCAGTAGTTCAAACCTTAGGAATGCTTTTTCAGGCCCCTGCAACTTCACTAATTAATAACCTGCATCAGAATAAATCAAAATAGAAATAAGAATTTACTTAATCAATTGAGATTTTATGCAACTTCTAATTAGCCAGGTTCTTTAAACTGAAAACTTACATTTTTTGTCAAATCGTTTTTCTTCATTATTATGCAAATGCGTGTGTACACATGTATTTTCATTTTAATTTATTACATAATTGATGAACATAAATTATCATACCATATCATAAAAATAACAAATTTGGCCTGTGCCAACTATATATGAGAAGTTAGATACCTCAGGTTCAGCACTGTTATAGCAGTGCAAAAGATTGTCAAAAATCGATCGTAAATGTGCTACTGTTCCCTGCAAACACCAAGAGCAAAATATTCAGTACGATGTGCATGAGATTTAAGTCAACATAAGTACTACAACGAAAATCACCTGAGTGATATTCTCTCCTTTGAGAGCCTGAAGTAAAGCATGCTCCTCCTCATTTGACAGGACAAAATTCAGTTTTCCTTTGAAGTGCCAAAGACAGACTTTACGAATAAAGTCATCATCAGGTACCTATATTTAAATCATAAACATAGAAGATACTTGACGGAGTGAGATTTTTAGGGGGGGGTTTTTCGTTTGCAACATTATCTCAAAACTGAAGTACATCAAAGTTAATCAGCATGTTTTCTATTAATCACATATAACATACGTTGAGACACAAAAAAACACTCTATTAGTTAGCAAACTATGCTGGCAGGTATGAAAGCCATGTATAGCAAGTATGAGCTAATCAGTTTGAAAAACAATAAAAACACATTTCCACCACCAATAATCCATCAACTAGGTTCCATAAAAATACAAAAGAATAGTGGAGATCATTATTATTCTATTGATCACAGGATACACCTTCATTTCTACAACCAAATGACGATGTTGGCTTGATGCAGCAAAATGAATAGGTTACCAATTTCATTTACCTGCTAAAGAGAAAGTAAGTTTAGAAATCAAATTCACCTTAAGGACATCAACTTGCTGTGCTACAAATTCTTCTACCTTTTTCCGATCAATCCTGCCAAAGAGTCGAGCCGCAGGTTTAGGCTCTCCACGAAGAACTTGGCCATTGAGCTTCAACACCCTAAAACAGAAAAGAAATAAGGTTAGAAAAAAAAAATTAGATGATCGCATAATCGAAATTCAGATTTGATTTAAATACTGACCTAGAAATAAGATCTTCATCAAGAGATTTGAAAACTCGTACAGCCTCATTTAAAAAGAACATTGAAAGAAAGTCTGTTCACAATTTCACATAATGAAAAAGGTTAAAATATCATAATGAAAAATGATTAATTTTTTTCTATAAATTATTTTAATTAATTACTTACTTTTGAAAAAGGTTCATGGAAAGTTATCCTCTAAGATTTCATCAGTGTCTCCTACAAAAACGAAAACAGGCAGATTCTTTTAGTTTTTATTAATCGGCAGATCAACTTTATTGGAGTCCTTACTCTAAGTGATGATATGTTCCTTCCAAAATGGATATGGGAAGTTCTCAAATAGCCTGACCATTACAATGATTTTCATCCTAGTAGTAGCACTTTCAATCTTTGGGATTGAACAACAAAAGAAAAGAGATAAAAAGCAAAATTATTAAATATATAACATATAACAAAAATAGATTGACTAGAAAACCATCATAATCCTTACCATACTTGAAGCAGCTCCAAAGTGCAGTTGGGTGAAGTTGTAATTCTCCCATATTTCAAATTCCTCAAGAGAAGGATTAAGTCGAACCCCAATGTAATGAATAATCCAATCTTTGGGCGGAAGCCGAAGAAAAATCTCCTGGACCGGCACATCATCAGCTTCATGGTTCAAGAAATTACCACTAAGGTAACTGCAAAGAAGAAAAACCACATATCACAATTATTCACTACAACTAAATACGAGACAATCTACCAACAGAAAATAAAGAGAGTAAAATGGCACATACTTGACTAGGGTCTGGAGAGAGAATTGCAGGTATGGAAACTGATGATAAAGTTAAAAAATGCAGAAAGTAAAAAATGATGAGTCAGCAACATTTGAACCATGAAGCATTTATACATATACAAAGTAAATTACAAGAGTTATTCTGAATAATAATGAGAAACTCAGTGCATGAAAAAACCAATCACATCATCGTATTCGAAGTAGTGGAGGATTTGGGCTCCAGCAGTGGATGATTTCAAGCTCCATTTATCCGATCTGAAGTAAGTCTTAATTTGCTCAGCTGCCCTAAGCTCAACAGGGGGCATATTATTTATTTCTCCCTCTAGATATACCTAAAAAATTAAAGACACAATACTAAGTAAGCAGTTATATATTTGATAAAATATTTGAAGAGGATGGAATACTTATAAAGTAGGTAATCTGATTTTGTATTCCATCCTCTTTAAAAGTAAAGCAAAGTACTATTACTGCTATCATCATCAGTCGACCAATCCAACGCAATGGTCCTGAGATTTGGCTCTGGTGTAAATGTTTATAAAAGATCAATAACTCATTAGTAGTAAGAGCACAAATAAAGAATTTTTTTAATTGTGGATGAAATGAAATGATTTAAGGCACAATAACCCAGCTGCTCTAAGCTCAATAGGGGGCATATTATTTATTTCTCCCTCTAGATATACCTAGAAAATTAAAGACACGATAACAAGTAAGCAGTTATATGTTTGACAAAATATTTGAAGAGGATGGAATACTTATAAAGCAGGTTATCTGATTTTGTATTCCATCCTCTTTATAAGTAAAGTAAAGTACTATTACTACTATCATCATCAGTCGACCAATCCAACGCAACGGTCCTGAGATTTGGCTCTGGTGTAAATGCTTAAAAAATATCAATAACTCATTAGTAGTAAAAGCACAAATAAAGAATTTTTTTAATTGTGAATGAAATGAAATGATATGATTTTTAATTGCATGATTAAGAATAGCTATCAAGCCATCATAGAAGTTGTTAATATTTAACAAACCTATGAGTTTTTTATGAATATTTAAATGAGCCTAGGAAGTAAATGTAATTAGCACCTCTAGAGATCTAAGATCTCTTAGCAAGAAAATGTAAGCGTCGACATGATTTAACATTTCGGATATTCTCTCTTGCATGCTTGAGACGACTAGCTCCTCTCCAAGTGGTGGGCCAAGCAAGCATCCCAAAGGTTTTAAGGCATTTGGGATGATGCTATCACTTGGTTTCTTCTAATAAAAATAGCTTCTGAGACAAGTTTTAATAACCCTCGGTCACCTCCTCCATATACCAAATGTAGTTTTCTCTCTACTATAACACGACCAAGATCTATAATTGCCTGAACGAACTCCTTGTACTTTCCATAGGAAAACTCAGAAAGCACACAAACATTCTTGAATTGTGTACTCGAAGTTGCTACCATTGGAACAATCTTACAAAATAATTTGTGAGGGTTTGAAAAAGAAACACATATTTAAAGATCTTGACGACAGACATAATGATTTATTAACACTAGAAAGTATATATTTTATAAGAATTAAATTGTCGTATGATTATTTTTAGTGTTAATTAATGTGCTCATAACTCATATTTTATCTTAATGCTCCCCAAATGTAATTTTATCAAATTTGTTGTTATTTAATTCTTATTTTTTTCAATTTTGTTTTTTTATTTTATTTTAATTAAAAAAGAAAAAAATCTGTCATTTTCTATTTTGTCTTTTTCTTTCAATTCAATTTCGGCAACTTTTTCTTTTGTTTTTATTGTAAATTTTCAGTTAGCCCCCTTATTTCTCTTTAAATTATAAAATATTATAAAAATTGTAATAATTTTCACTTTAACCTAACAAATTAAAATCTTGCAAATTGGACCTTGAACTGAATTGGACATGGGCATGGACATGGACTAATGACTTGAGCTTCCTTGAACTTTTAGACTAAATTTGGACATTTGGACATGTACTTTTTAAATTTCAGCAATTTTATTTCTGTAATTTAAATTTCTGTAATTTAATTTACGCATTTTATTTTCCTTGCAATTTTATTTTTTCATATTTATTTTTCTTCATTTGGCAGGTTCAACAGCCTATTTTATTTTTTGTTATATATTTTTTAGTTATTTAATTTTTCAGTTTATTTAATTTCCTATTTATTTAATTTCTAGTTATTTTTATTTTATACGGCATGTTCTACCGCCTAATCTGTTGTTTTATTTTCTATTATAAATGTCAGTTATTTTATTTTCCTGTACATTAATTTGAGTTATTTTTTTAATTCTGCATTTATTTTCCTGTTTTTCTTTTATTTGACTTGGTTCTATAATACCGCCTAAATTGTTAATATTCTTGTAATTTTAATTTTCAGTTTATTTATTTTTGTTACGTATGTAATTTTTATTTGTACATTTATATTTGTTGCACATTTAATTTTCAGTTTGTTTATTTTTATTTTGTATTTTTTATTCTTGTACATTTATATTTCTTGTTTATTTAATTTTTAGTTTGTTTTATTTTTATTTTTATTTTTATTGTGTAATTTTTGTTTTTTTATTTGCTTGTGCAATTTCACACACACACAGACATCATCAACATTGCATGATACGTTGGTCTCGTTCAAATACTAGCAGATTAATTAAGAGATCACCTTTACCACCTTTAGACATGGCTGAAACAGAAGCTGAAAATTTTTCAGAGTATGAAGACAGCCAAGCTCTACAAAATCATCATGACTAGCATATGACACTTATAGATTTCATGCATCCTACTAGAATAGGATTACCATCATGTATAGTTTTTCCTCATGATGCATCACGTTTTAATTTCAAACCTGGTATCATTCAACTTCTGCTTATTTTTCATAGTTTTGAGTCTGAAAATCCATACTTGCATTTAAAAGAATTTGAAGAAGTCTGTAACACATGTAGTGATCAAAATTATAGCATAAACATAACCAGACTTTCCTTTTTCACTAAAGGATAAAGCTAAAACTTGGCTACAAAATTTTATATCATGATCCATGAGAACTTGGGATGAAATGCAAGCACAATTTTTTAAAATAAAATTTTCCACCCCACAGAAAAAAAATTTTTAAAAGGCAAATCATCACTTTCACTCAAAAACCAGGAGAAACCCTTTACCAATATTGGGATAGGTATAAGGAGTTACTTAACATTTGTCCACATCATGGTTTTGAAGCATGGAAGTTAGTGCCATACTTCTATAAGGAACTAGCATCCCAAAACAGATAAGTTATTGTAATGATTTGTAATGGTGAGTTTAGGGATAAAAGTTCTGAAGCTGCATTAGATTATCTTGACCATATAGTTGAAATGCACAACACTGGGACACTGTTGATTCTTATGAGTCATCTAGTAAACCCCAACCATCTCCATCTGGTGGAGACATGTACAATCTTAGGGAAGATCATGACCTTCAAGCTAAATTTACATCTTTAGCTAGAAAAGTTGAAGCATTAAAGTTGAAAAAGAATGGACAAAGTCAAAAATTTGTTCAAGATGCTTCATATCATGTTTGCAGTTTTACTAACCATTTTATACATGACTGTCTAACCTTGCCAGCTTTAAAAAAAAAATTGCACGAACAAGCAAATATCATGGACAATTTCAAAAGGCTAAATCCCAATCCATATGCATAGACATACAACTCTGATTAGAGAAATCACTCAAATTTCAGTTAGAGAAATGACAATCATGCACAACCTTCATAACCACCTCCTGCACGTCAGAATTTTCATAACACCCAGAGTTACCCACCTTATGTCCCACCACAAAAAAAACTCTTGAAGATACATTGCATTCATTTATTAAAAAACAGGAGTTAATCAATAATCAAACCATGCAAACCTTGACCAATTTGACAAATATCATTTCCAAGCTTATGTCTGCGCTCGTCATTCATGAAAAAGGTAAGTTTCCTTCTCAACCTGAACCAAACCCCAAGAGTCAACAACATCCTCAAATGGTTAGTACAGGAAACCAAAACATGAGTCAAGTTAAATCAGTTATAACACTTTATAGTGGTAAAGTTGTCGAAAAAGTCATTCTTGATCCTCTAATTCTCCCTTCTTGCATTTAATAATTAAATAATTAAATAACAGAAAGAATGAAAGTGAAAGGTTGCAAGCTGCCAAGCACCGTTTGCAAGGAAGCCAAGAGGAGGAGACGTGAGGTGTGTGAGGTGTGAGGGAGATGTGAAAGAATTTGTAAAGCGGCGGCTCCACTTTGAAAAAACATGAAAAACCATGTGAGGAGGAGACGAGAGCCCCCGCTTTACAAATTCTTTCACATCTCCCTCACGCCTCACACACCTCACGTCTCTCGTCTCTGCTTCCTTGCAAACGGTGCTTGGCAGCTTGCAACCTTTCACTTTCATTCTTTCATTTATTAAATTATTTAATTATTAAATGGAAGAAGGGAGAATTGGAGGATCAAGAATGGCTTTTTTGACAACTTTACCACTACAAAGTGTTATAACCGATTTAACTTGACTCATGTTTTGGTTTCTTGTATTACCCATTTGAGGATGTTGTTAACTCTTGGGGTTTGGTTCAAGTTGAGAAGGAAACTTACATTTTTCATGAATGACGAGCGCAGATGTAAGCTTGGAAATGATATCTGTCAAATTGGTCAAGGTTTGCATGATTTGGTTGTTGATTGACTCTTGTTTTTCAATGAATGAATGCAATGTATTTTCAAGAGTTTTTCTTTATGATGGGACATAACGTGGATAACTCTGGGTGTTCTGAAAATTCTAACATGCAAGAGGTGGTTGTGAAGGTTGTGCATGATTGTCATTTCTCCAATTGAAATTTGGGTGATTTCTCCAACTAGAGTTGTATGTCTATACACATGGATTGGGATTTAGCCTTTTGAAATTGTCCATGATATTTGCTTGTTCGTGCAATTTTTTTTTTAAAGCTGGCAAGGTTAGACAGTAATGTATAAAATTGTTAGTAAAACTGCAAACATGACATGAAGCATCTTGAACAAATTTAACTTGATCATTCTTTTTCAACTTTAATGGTTCAACTTTTCTAGCTAAATATGCAAATTTGGCTTGGAGGTCATGATCTTCCCTAAGGTTGTACATGCCTCCATCAGATGGAGATGGTTGGGGTTTACTAGATGACTTATAAGAACCAACAATATCCCAGTGTTGTGCATTTTCAACTATATAGTCAAGATAATCTAATGCACCTTCAGGACTTTTATCCCTAAACTCACCATTGCACATCATTTCAATAACTTGTCTACATTATGATGTTAGTCCCTCGTAGAAGTATGACACTAATCTCCATGCTTCAAAACACACTAATCTCCATGCTTTAAAACTATGGTGTGGACAAATGTTAAATAACTTTTTATACCTATCCCAACATTAGTAAAGGGTTTCTCCTTGTTTTTGAGTGAAAGTGATGATTTGTCTTTTAAAAAAATTTGTTCTGTGGGGCAGAAATTTTTTTTTCAACAATTGTGCTTGCATTTCATCGCAAGTTCTTATGGATCCTGATCTAAGATTTTGTAGCTAAGTTTTAGCTTTATCCTTTAGTGAAAAAGGAACTTAAGTCTGATTATGTTCATGTTATAATTTTGATTAGTACATATGTTATAGACTTCTTCAAATTCTCTTAAATGCAAGAATGAATTTTCACACTCAAAACCATGAAAAGTAGCAGAAGTTGAATGGTACCAGGTTTGAAATTAAAACTTGATGCATCAGAAGAAAAAACTATGCATGATGGTGATCCTATTTTAGTAGGATGCATGAAATCTCTATGTGTCTTAGGCTGGGCAGGATGATTTTGTAGAGCTTGGTTGTTTCCATGCTCTAGAAACTTTTCAGCTTCTATTTCAGCTATGTCTAAAGGTGGTGAATGTGATCTCTTAATTAATTTGCCAGTATTTGTACGAGACCAATGTATTATGCAATTTTGATGATGATGTGTGTGTTAAATTAGTATTACACAAGCAAATGATAAACAAAATGAAAATTACACAATTAAAAAAATAAAATAAAAACAAAAACAAATTGAAAATTAAATATACAACAAAGATAAATAAAAAAATTACATACGTATAAAAATAAATAAAACATAAAATAAAATAAAAGTAAATGCGGAATATAAATTACACAAATTAATGTACAAGAAAAAAAATAAACAGAAAAATTAAATAACAGAAAATTAAATAACATGAAATTAAATAACTAAATAGGCAGTAGAGCTTGCCGTAAAAATTAAAATGCAAAAAGATAAAATTGCAAGGAAAATAAATTGTAGAAATTTAAAAGTCCAAGTCCAAGTCCGAATGTCCAATTGTCTAAATGTTCAGGGAAGTTTAAGTCAATAGTCCATGTTCATGTCCAATTCAGTTAAGGATCAGATTTGCAAGATTTTAATTTTTGGGTTAAAGTGAAAATTATTACAAGATTTCTGGTATTTTATAATTTAAAGAGAAATCAGGGGGCTGACTGAAAATTTTCAATAAAAACAAAATGAAAAGTGACGGAAATTGAATTGAAAGAAAAAGACAAAATAGAAAATGACAGATTTTTCTTTTTTTTTTAATTAAAATAAAATAAAAAGACAAAACGGAAAAAGACAAGAATAAAATGACACCAAATTTTAAGAATTTTGTAACAACGATGTTAAAAATTTGACACGATTCGAAAGTGTTTGATTTACTCCTAAGTATAAGAATTTTTTATTATAATATAACCCGATGAGTCCGTGGTCAAACCACAGAAAATTTTAAATTCAGTAGTTAACTTCTTAATAAAATGAATTCAGAAAATAAAATTAATAATTTAAAAAGGTGCTAAGGTTACATGATTCACTCTTAGAATTTAAATTATGTTTATAATATTCTCTCTTATTATAATATTAATTTAACTAGTTTAATTATTTTATAATTTTTTCTAATTAACCACTTATAAATTAATATGGAGATAAAGTACATAAAGTGTTAGAGCCGTGTTGGTGTGTCGACAATATGTCAAAATACCATATAAATCTTAAAATAGATATATATATATATATTTATATAAAATTAATTGAGAAAAATATAAATTATAAACATTTAATTAAAAATAAAAATACTTACTTGAGAGAATAGTAATTCATAATTAAATTCCTAGAGCTTCATCCTTTACCTTAGCTTAGAAATTTAGCCACTAATAATTGAAAGAAAAACACACATTTTATTTTACCTGAAATATATTACAAGAAATTGAAAATTAAAAGAAGAAAATGAAAGAGCCCTTCCTCCCATTCTCCCCCCTTTTTTTTTTCTTTTTGCAAGCTCTCGGCCCCTTCAAGCCCTCACACCTCACCAATTCAAGCACATCTCCGTTCTGCCTAGGCTTAACCTTTTTTATAGCCAAAGATATCGAGAAAATGCCAGGAGCAAGTGTATAAGCCAATTCATTTTTTTCCAAAGTGGAGGCCCCGCTTTACAAATTCTTTCACATCTCCCTCACGCCACACACGCCTCACGTCTCCTCCTCTTTTCTTCCTTGCAAACGGTACTTGGCTGCTTGCAACCTTTCACTTTCATTCTTTCCTTTATTTAATTATTAAATTAACAAAACAAGCGTAAGTATACAAGTTTCATGATTTTGAATGCTAACAAACTTGACTTTCGTGTCAAGAATTTTTTTTAAAATTATAATATGTATTTTTAAATTCAAGCTCCATTAATGTAATCCGCCCTTCTTCTTTATCTCTCATTTTCAGCTCCGATCCCTCTTCATTCCTAAAATATATCTACAATAACAAAATATAATAATTAAGATAAAAATTAACATAATAAAATATAATTTGATAAAATTACATTTGGGGAGCATTAAGATAAAATATGAGTCATGAGCACATTAATTAACACTAAAAATAATAATACGATAATTTAATTCTTATAAAATATACACTTTCTAGTATTAATAAATGATACTTAACTATAAATAGGGTGGTGTATTTGTCAAATGACGCTTAAAGCTTTGGCTCATAATTCAAAAGCAAATAGAAAAAGAAAACAATAATTAAACATGAAATCATACCATTAAAAGCAATAATGCACGAGATAAAAGATTATTAAAATAAAATGATATTTACTAGTAGTTGTAATTGTGACTCACATCTTTCTTAGATTTTACATCTAGTATTGGTTTGAACACCCTCTATGGGTCGAGGATAAGCTTCCCATCTACTTTTCTTATAAACTATGCACTTTCTTTTTTAAATAGTTTCCATAAATTATGAATCTCACTTGCACATATCTGCTTGGATGCATCTCAAGAGATCGTAAGATATCACCTAACAATTCTTTACTTAGGCCATCTTTAACGAATTTAATTTTATCTTCACAATTCCTAGAAACCATTCCTAAAGTTTTACAATGCAGCCGATTACAATCAAGTCTTACACAGTTAAGATATTTAGAGCCAAGTCGATTAGCTCTCATTCTTTTAGCAAATGTGCTTTTATCAAAACCAGGCATGTAAGAAACAAATAGATTAGAAAACTCACCTACCAATCGAACATTTGCTTCAATTAACTAACAAATGTCAGAAAGAATGCCATTGATCATTGACAGCTACAATCATTCACAACGAGCTTTGCAAATCTTCTTAAGGGCATTTTGAAGGAGAGAAGGAAAACGCTTATGCAATTTACATTGTATTTCTTTCTTGTTTGATTTTGGGTTTTCGATCTTTGTTGGAAACTGACGATACCGACTTAAAAAGTTACAATGTACTGTTATCCGCTATTTATACGGGAAAGTAAATCAAAACACACCATAGAAACATATCAACTGTACAAAATCAAGTCAAACGTGAAGGCAAACAAAATAATAAAATAAAAACACACTATGTAAAAAAAAAAGGTATAATCAAATACTTAACTCGCCTTCGTCCTTTCATTCAGTTAACCTCAAGTTCCAATTGGAAGTCATATATACCATCCTCTATTTTCCTAAGTTGATTTTTCAGATTCTCAACATGAGATACTAACATTGGTGATTGCAAATCCCAGGATATGATTTATAAAATTGCATCAAGTTTCTTAGATGAAATTTCACACATAGAAGTTCTCTAAAATATTTGAAGAGGATCTTTTTTGTTGAGGTATTCATGATATATATTCTTCAAGCGATTGGTATTTCAGATATGATTTTAATTTTTAACACATAAGACTATGTTGAAAATGATCCAAGAATATTAAACAAAGAAAAATACTAGAGAGAGAGAAAGTTAAGAGAAAATTAAGAGAATTTGTGTTAAAAATAAAGAGAGAGTGGGCTGAATAGAGAGAGAAAATAAAACTCTTTTAGCCTCTTCTCAGTTGTCTGTTCCTCTATAATATGTAAACAAATTTAAATGGTATATTGCCGTACAGAACATAGATAACATTTTAAAACTGAATAAAAAAAAAATATTGTAAAATTTAATTGGAATTCTTATATTTGCCATTTAATAATTGAACTGAACAAACAGAGAAGAATGAATCTAGCGATATTTGTGAACCAAGTAATAATAGAACTATAAATTATTTTATATAAATTAGTGTGTACAAACTGATGTGACAAACTAATCTATTTATACCACATTAATTTGTACAAAATAATTTATTGCTCAATTATTGTTAATGTAAACCGGAAACAAGCCAGCGTATGCTTACGTCATTACATTCTATCCAGGTACCCATGAAAAGAATGAACCTAGACGCATTGTGGCTTTTCCCCTTAAACCTCAAGGGCATTTTCGTCCTTTCAATCAAGCGTGAAACTGCTTCGCTCTCACTCTGCCCATATGTTATATAAAAAAGGCACCACTGCGGATGCAAATTATCCATCCATTTGATCATTTCAAGACAAAACAAAGAAAGAAAAAGTAAAGGAAAAAAAAACTCCGAAATTGAACTGAACGAGTCTCAGTAATGGCATCGAAAAACAAGATTCTATTCATCGGCGGGACAGGGTATATCGGCAAATTCATCGTCGAAGCGAGCGTGAAAGCCGGCCACCCGACGTTCGTGCTCGTGAGGGAATCCACACTCTCTGGTCCTGCCAAATCTCAACTCCTCGACCGCTTCAAAAACCTCGGCGTCAATCTACTCATCGTGGGTTTTCATCTTTAAAATTTTTTATTCCGATCATTTTTACACGTGGCAGTGTACGTAGCATCTACTTAATATTATTGTTTTTTTTTTTTTTAATTTTTTTGGGTGCTGCTATCATTATGCAGGGAGATGTGTTGAATCGCGAGAGCTTGGTGAAGGCGATAAAACAAGTGGACGTGGTGATATCAACAGTCGATCTCACTTTATTAGCTGATCAGCACAAGATTATTGCTGCCATCAAAGAAGCCGGTAACGTTAAGGTATAACATAACTAATATCATTAACATAATTAAATTAATTAATTATAAACCAATTGCATGCATGGACACAATTAATTAATTGATGTTGCTGTTGTATGTTACTATTATTCAGAGATTCTTCCCATCAGAATTTGGAAATGATGTTGATCGAGTCCATTTCGCCGTTGAGCCAGCAAAGTCGGTATTTTCCGTAAAGGCGAATATCCGCCGAGCCGTTGAGGCTGAAGGCATTCCGTATACTTATGTAGCAACGAATTTTTTTGCTGACTACTTCCTTCCCAATTTGTCGCAGCCTGGGGCCACTGCCCCACCTAGGGATAAAGTCATCATCTTAGGGGATGGAAATCCTAAAGGTAAAATAAATTTAGCTCATTGCTTATAACAAGATTGTTGAAATAATAACAAGATTGTTAAAATAATAGCAATTGAAAAATATTTGGTAAGCAATTGCCGACTTAGCTTTTAAGTTAAGATGACTATCCAATAGCTGCTTAACTGCCACATCACAGCCGCAACACAATAATTCCAAATGTCTTCATTGCAAAACCGTTGAATGAATCTAAGCTAACTCGTTTCGTCATTGATTTTCAGCTGTCTATAACAAAGAAGATGATATTGGAACCTACACTATCAAAGCGGTTGATGATCCGAGAACCTTGAACAAAATCCTTTACATTAAACCCCCTGGTAGTATTTACTCATTCAATGATCTTGTGTCCTTGTGGGAGAGAAAGATTGGCAAAACCCTCCAAAGGGTGTACGTTCCAGAGGAGCAAGTCCTTAAGAATATTCAAGGTTAGTTAGAATTCCTACTTCTTAAATGTTTTCAAAGAAAGCGATAAATTTTGTACCTTAATGATACTGTCTTCTCCAAAATGTTGCAGAAGCTGCACCTCCTGTCAATGTGGTATTATCAATTCAGCACTCTGCTTTCGTGAAGGGAGATCAAACCAACTTCGAGATTGAACCATCGTTCGGAGTTGAAGCCTCGGAGCTTTATCCTGATGTCAAGTACACTACAGTTGATGAATACCTCAGTCAGTTTGTGTAACCCTTCGTTTCCAGCTGCAGCTTGCAGGATCTTAGGAAATAAATAATTAGCCTGTTGCCATCTTTGGATTTTATATGTAAAATTTATGGTTGTTGGCCTTACTTTCCTTTGTTTTCCGATGGAATTTGTAACACCGCATTATATCCTCTATGTCAGTACACCATGATTAAATAAAATAGCCCATGTGCTTGATTTAAAAATAATTCATAATCCACAAACACATCAAAAGGAGAATATAAGAATAATTAAATATAGAGTTACACATCTATCTAAAGGCAGAAATTAAAAATAATTCCTCAACATTTGCCATGTCAAATGCAGAAACTAGAAGGAATTCATCGACGTTTGTCATGTCAAATTTGACTTATGGAAGAGAAATTCTGGAAACTAATATTGTGTTTACTTGTCAGTAATATGAATGAGCTAGAATGGGAATTAGAATAAGTTGTTTACTTGAGCTGAAGGAATTGAAATCGGAATGAGTTGGAATTCCATTGACGTGTTTACTTTATCTTATAATCGGAATCGAGATAAGTTGAACTGTTTCAAACTATTAAATGCCCTTAGTTAATTATAAAAAATAACTATTATTATTATTAATAAAAAGATATTAGTTAAAATAAAAAAAATAAGATTAATAAAATTTAATAATAATAATAATAAATAAAATAATAAAATTGATAATAATAAATGTTAATAATGATAATATTAATAAAAATAAAAATAATAATTAAAATAATAAAGTTAATATAAATTAATTATAATAATAATAATGACATTTAAATAATTATAAATAATAAATAAAATAATTATTGTCATAATTATTGTTTTATATTTTAATTATAGTGATAATTTATTCCAAAATTATTATTATTAATAATTATTGTTAATAGTAAATTAATATATTAATTAATTATAATAATATATTAATTAATTAATTATAATATTTTATTTAATTATAATATATTAATTAATTAACTATAATAATTTATTAATTATTGTGATTATTTATTAAAAATTATTAATATTATTAATTATCGTTAATAATATATTAATAATTATTATTATATTAATTAATTAATTATAATAATATATTACCTAATTAATTATAATAATATTTTAATTAATTAACTATAATAATATATTAATTATAAAGAGCTATTTATTCAAAAATTATTATTAATAATAATTATTCTTAATAATATATTATTTAATAATAAAATTATTTATCAATAATAATAATGATATTATTATTATTATTATTATTCTTCTTCTTCTTCTTCTTCTTCTTCTTTGTAATAATAATTAATAAAAAATATAAAATTTAATAATAATCATAATTAACATTAGTATATTAATTAATTATTTTAATTTTTATCATTAATAACAATAATAATAATAAATTATTAATTAATTAGAATAATTATATTAGTTAATTATAAGGTAATGATTAATTAATTATAATAATATATTAATTAATTTTAATAAATATTATAATAATATTTTATATTAATTATAATCATTATATTAATTAATTATAAAATATATTAATTATTTTTTATCTAAGGATAAATTGGGTATTTTTGATTTTGTAGGGGGGCAAAATTGTCAATCATGGGAATGGGAGATTCCTGTGATTTCGATTCCGATTCCTGCCTCACTTTTGCGAAATAAACGCAAATCAATAATTTCGATTTGAGACTCCGATCCCCCAATCCGGTAAGTAAACGCACCATAAGTTTATGGGTGGGAAAAGACTAGAAACCCAACCAAAGAATATATAATAAATAATTTTATAATATTGTTTTAACTGAATTGAAATTCTCGAATTAAAAAATTGAAAAGAATGAACCTGGCCGTTGTTGTCAACCAGAAACAAGCCAGCATTATGCTTATGTCATTTAACTCTAAAAGAAAATTTTTTTATAATCATGACGGTAGGATAAATTAATTTTATTATTATAAAGAGGTTATAATTTAATAAAAGTGAAGTTGTAAAAAATATTATTTTGACTTAAATATCTTTAAGGTGAGTTATATATAACTAAAATATATACTATATTGATAATTAATTAATGCAGCATGTCAAATTTAATATACGATTAAAGAAATAGATATAGTTTCAAAAAACTAATGTATATATCTATGTAATGTTAGAATTATACAAAGTTATCTTAAAAGTCTGAAGAATAAATCATTGTCTTAAATAATTTTAGAAAATTATTTTATTTCATCTTAAACCTTTAATATAACAAAGTGTATATCCTTTTCTGATATACTGATAATTTATTACTACGTAGAGATAAATTTCTTATGACCACATCTATAAAAATTATAACTTATTACAATGTAGAGTTTATTATTATTTATAACTATTAGGCTTGAGCCATGCCAAGCCCAAGCCCTAGCCCTAGCCGGACCCTATGACTAAAATAAAGGACTCTTAACCCTTAAAAAGCCTGACCCTTCAAACTAAGGGAGATGCTTGGGTTTTGTCCGAATTTGATTATATGTATTTTTTATTTTTTTTAAGAATGGGACTCAGGTAGTGTTTACTTTTCGTATTAGATTAAGAATTTTGAAGAGTGAGAATCCTATGATTGAAAGTGGGAGTATGTTATTTACTTACACTGAAATGAGTGTGTGGAATAAGAATCAAAATCTCATTTATGTGTTTACTTTGTATTTGATTGAGAGTGAATTGTTATTATAGTTTTAGGCTTCTTTAAAGAATTGTAGTTTTTAATTACAAAGTGAATAAAAAATATATATTAATAAAATAAATTTTTTATTTTATTATTAATTTTAATTATATAAATTAATAATTATTATTAATATTCCTAATTATGTAATCACAATTTTTTATTAATTTTAATTTTAATTATGTAAATTAAAAATTATTGATAAGAGCAACACAAACTAAACATTATTATTAATAATATAGTACAAAATTAATATTTTCTTAGGATAAACTATTATTATTAATTATTAATTCTAAATAAATATAATACTATTAAAATTAAATAAATATAATAATATTATATTTTCAAATAGAGATAGTATATAGTGATATTATTAATTCTCTATGAATATAATAATATTATTTTTAAGTAATTTTAACTTACAGTCAATGTAAATTATTATTTTTAACTAAATATAATAATATTATATTTAAATAATTTAATATTATTATTTTTAATAAATTGAATATTATAAAATAATATAATAATATTATTCAAAGAAATGTAATATTATTAATTATAAATAAAAGTAGTATTATTTTATATTAATAAATATAATATAATTATATTTAATGGTAAGGGTAAAAAAGAAAGAGGTGAGAGTGGAAATTCCACTCCTCACTCTAAAAATGAGTGGGACCTATGGAGTGAGACTCTCACCCCCACCCTTAAATAAGCATATAAACATCCAAATAAAAATATTCCACACTCCCCACTCATACACCCTCATATTCTTTAATCTTCATAATTGTATTGTATCATTATTGTTCCCTTTTTTTTTTTTGAATTTGTTTGAAGGAATTTAATACATTAACTTTTATTTAAATTTAACAACAATATAACATATAACAATCTAACCAAATTAACCGGTTAACCAAACTAAAATCAAGTAAATAAATCCAATACAAAATAACTAAATTAATACGAAATAAAGACAATTACAATTATATGTAAGGTATAGTAGTGATCACATGTGTAGCGTGTATGTTTTAATAACTTTTAAGTGTAATATTTTTTATTTTAAAAATTAATTTAAAGGTCAAGGGTCGGGTAAAGATTTTTTTGATAAGGCCTTCACCTTAATCCAAATATAATCAGCCATGATTTTTTGAGCCCTAACCCAACCCTGACCCTTTCAATTTGAACCCACATCCTAAAAATTAAGATATGGTCAATTACGCCGAGAGTCAAAATGAGCCTGGGCGCATTAGGGCTTTTATCCCACAAACAAAATTTAAAAACCAACTTAAACCTCCCATTAACAAATGAACCTGGAAGCACGAGGACTTTTGTTAGATGGAAAATGCTAAGGGGCGAGAATTCGCTGAGAGAACAGTGAGAGAAAAATTAAAATATTCAAAAAGTAAGTGGGATCACAAGTCATCACGTGAATGCGTGAGTGATTCTTTATTTTTTTTTTCCCTTCCTTTCTTCAGCATCAAACATAAGAGATTTACAGAAAATTTAAAGGACACAAATTTTAGCAGTCTTTTATTTTATCAACAACATATCAACCGAAAAGTGAGAAATTTGAAAATTGAAAAGAAAAAGAATTACATGTTAACAGCAATTAAACATACACAAGTTAACAGCAATTAAACAAATCAGCACAAGGATAAGCACAAGAGCAAATTTAATAAAAAGGTATTGTCACGGTGGGGTAAAGAAAACAAAACCAGAAAACAAAAGTCTCATTTTTTTCTCAGAATCAGTATAATAGATCATACACTCTGTGAAAAGAATACGGAGCTAAAATAAAGTAGGCACATAGCCTAAAGCTAAACAAGTAAAAGCATAACACAGAACAAGCCATTAGAAGAAAAGAGAAAAAAAAATCCCAGTTCTTAATGCCGAGAGAACCCTCAGCTTTTGACTTTTGCTCTCCTTTTCATTTATTTATTTATTTATTTTTTAACATCACGTCTTTACTTCTCCTTTACTTCCACTCACAAATCTCTAATGCTTCTTCTCCTCTTCTGCACAGCAACTCAAATACAGACATTTGCACAGTAACTCAAATCCAACCATTTGCACAGCAAAATTAATTCACACAAAACAAAATTAATTCAACTCAAATTAATTCAGAATTAATTTCAAAATTAATCCAGTGATTTACAAAATTAATTTCCAAATAAATTAAAAATAATGCACACAAAACAAAAATCCGGCGAGATTGACGAAGACCGGCGACAGTGAGAAAGACCGGAGAGATTGAGTGAGGATGATTGGAGAGAGTGTGCCAACGAGGGAGAGACTGCGCAAATCAGCAGCCGAGAGGGAGGGCAAAGATCAACAGTGACGCAGTGCGGAAGCGATACTAGATGTCGTTCTAGCTTACGTTCTTGAAACTCAAGAAAGAGGACTCTCACAAAAGAGAAAATATCTCAATTGAGAAAATACTTGAATATTATTGATGAAAACTTGTTGTTGGTGTTACAATAAATTAAGATAACTGGCATATTTATACTAGTAGCTATTAAATCCTAATCCTTCTCAAATAAGAGAAATAATCTAAAATCCTAATTAAACTAGAATTACAAATATGACTCAAAATAAAACAAGAGAAATCCTAATAAAATACTAAATACTAAATTGACTCAAAATCTAGAATTTCTAATTTATTTTACCTATTATACTTCCTACATCAGACAGTCGCACGAGGGAGACGAGAGGGAGGGCAGAGATCAGCAGTTGAGAGGGAGGGAGAGAGCGGTTAGTGTGCCAACGGAGTCGAGAGGGAGGCTAGAGATGAGTTTTGTAGTCGAGAGGGAGGGAGAGAACAGAGAGGGGTGAGAGGGGTGAGGCTTTTTTTATTTTTTTATTAATGCGAACTCACCTTTTTTTTTTTTTAATCATCATTTATAAGGCTGAGAGAGAAGCGCGAAAGAAACGGCAATTTTATGCTACCGTTTCGTTCGTGCTTCATGAAAACTGCCGTTTCGTTGGCGCTTCTCTCAACTTTCGTGCTAAATAGCACGACTCTAGTTAGATATCTAGGAGACCAAAGAGTAACGAAAGAAAGCTAATTAAGAGACTGCAAAAGATATTTTTTTATGAACCACAAAATCATTTATTTATACAACATAATAAAAACTAAATTGCAAAAAAATCTGTTGCACGTTGAGCATAACTTCTAAGTGCCAAAAAAATAACATAAAAAAGTGATCATAATCCTAAAGAATAGCAACTGATTTAACTTCATGAGTCATTCCAGTCAACAACTTTTTATCCCTCGAACAAAATTTCAAAACCTAATTAAGCCTCAAGAGCATTTTAGTCTTTTTAATCAAACCTATATAAAGAAAGGCACCGGTATCAGGTTCTATCCATCCATCCATCTATTCATCATTTCACTCTCCAAAATTGAACTGAAGGATTCTCAGAAATGGCATCGAGCAAGATTCTATTCATCGGCGGGACAGGGTATATCGGTAAATTCATCGTCGAAGCGAGCGTGAAAGCCGGCCACCCGACGTTCGTGCTCGCGAGGGAATCCACGCTCTCTGGTCCTTCCAAATCTCAACTCCTCGACCGCTTCAAAAACATCGGCGTCAATTTCGTTATCGTGAGTTCTCAATTTTTTCATTTTTTTATTTTTTATTCCAACATCTTTACACGTAGCAATTAGCATCAACTGAATATTATTATTATTTTTTATTTTTTTATTTTTGGGGTACTGTTATTATTATGCAGGGAGATGTGTTGAATCACGAGAGTTTGGTGAACGCGATAAAACAAGTGGACGTGGTGATATCGACAGTCAGTCAGACTTTAATAGCTGATCAACACAAGATTATTTCTGCCATTAAAGAAGCCGGTAACGTTAAGGTATCACATAATTAATATAAATATTTTGGATTCAGATCAGGTCTGTGCAGTCGCGCACACACGTGGTGATTTATTATTAGCGTGGGCTCACATTTCCACCAATGAATTGAACCCCCGCCCCACGCGCAATCGCGCACTCAAATAATTTAATTCATTAATTATAAACCAATGGCATGAATGCAATTAATTAGTTGATGTTTGATTATTATTTTATTATTCAGAGATTCTTCCCATCAGAATTTGGAAATGATGTTGATCGAGTCCACGGCGCCGTAGAGCCAACAAAATCAACGTACGACGTAAAGGCGAAAATCCGCCGAACCATTGAGGCTGAAGACATTCCGTACACTTACGTAGAATCTTACTGTTTTGATGGCTACTTCCTTCCCAATTTGTTGCAGCCTGAGGCCACTGCCCCCCCTAGGGATAAGGTTGTCATCTTAGGCGATGGAAATCCTAAGGGTAAAATAAATTAATTAATTAAGCTCATTTTTTATAACAAGATTGTTGAAGTAACCATGACTAAGGCTCTCTTTGTTTGGTACATATTGCGGTGCTAATGTTATGGCCTAAAACTATTGTAGAATGGAAGGTGTAGAAATTTAACTTAGTGTCTGTTTGGTACTACTATTGTTGGAGAGCCGCAGTGTTTTGATAAACACATGTATCCTTAGCTTGAAAGCTAAGGTGATTTTATTTTATCCAACTATTGTTTGATTAAAAATTTATAATACCCATATTATTTTTGTCAAAAATATTACAATTAAGGCTTTTTTCTTTTTTTAAAAAAATAGTATTCCATTACTAAATGAACCCTAAGTAGTCAATTTAGATTTTAAGATCAAAGAGTTTTAAGTGATTATTCGATTCTTTAGCTGCTGAGCTGCCACATCGCGTCTACCACGCAACAATTCCAAACAGAGCCTAAGTAACTTGACTGCTAAATAGTTAAATAAATGTAACTTAGTTTCCTCATTTGATTTTCAGCTGTTTATAACAAGGAAGAGGATATTGGAACATACACTATCAAAGCGGTTGATGATCCGAGAACCTTGAACAAAAACCTTTACATTCAGCCTCCCGGTAATATTTACTCATTCAATGATCTTGTGTCTCTGTGGGAGAGAAAGATTGGCAAAACCCTCGAAAAGGTGTATGTTTCAGAGGAGCAACTCCTAAAGAATATTCAAGGTTAGTTAAAACTCTCTCTTTTAAATGTTATTACACAGAGCCGTAAATTTTGTGCCTTACTGATCCTGTCTTCTCCAAAATGTTGCAGAAGCTGCACCTCCACTCAATATGATATTATCAATTTATCACTCTGCTTTCGTGAAGGGAGTTCAGACCAACTTCAAGATTGAACCATCGTTTGGAGTTGAAGCCTCGCAGCTTTATCCTGATGTCAAGTACACTACAGTTGATGAGTACCTCAATCAGTTTGTGTAACCCTTCTCTGTTTCCAGCTGCAGCCTGCATGATCTTGGTAAATAAATAAATAAATAATTGGCTTGTTGCCATATTTGGATTTTATATGCAAAAATTATGGTTGTGGGCCTTGCTTTTTTCTGGTCGTTTATGGAATTTGTAAGACCATATTATGTTTGCTATGCCAGCGATCAAATAAAGTAGGCCATGTGCTTGATCTAAGAATATTATAAAGCCAACATGATTAGGTGCGTGCGTGCGTGCGTCAGGCTTCTATTCGGGGCTTCAGGCTTGTGTAGGGCTGGGCAAAATCGAATTCGGTTTGGATCGGATTTCAAATTCGGATTGAATTCGGATTAAACCAGATTTGGATTAACAATTAACAATTAACATATTCTGTTAACACCTCTAAAAAAACCAAAAAAAAAAATCATATTCTGTTAACAATTAACAATTAACCTATCATATACAATACCATTAACAACTAACAACCAACATATCATATATAATATATTATTAGCATATAGCTATGTACCATCAAAACTTCAAAAGACAAAGTTCGGGTTGGAGTGGAGAGGGTTGCCGGGTTGGAGAGGAGCTTGGTGATGGTGGAGGCGTGGAGCAGTAGATCTAGTGGTGGAGCAGCAGATCCACTCGGTAATGACTGCGGGGTGTGGTCTGCGTCGGTGGCTGTGTCTGATCTGCGTCTGTGGGCTGCGTTGCGTCCGCGTTTGCATCGGCTGGCGGCATGCTAGTAGCTGCCTCTTTGCTTTTGCGATGTGTGTGTGTGAACTATGAGAGGAATAAAGCATGATGCTGTGACGATGTGTGTGTGAATTGTGAGAAGAAGAAAGTATGATGCCGTGCGTGGGTTTGAACTGTGAGACCTGAGAAGAAGAAAGCGAAACTGTGAGAGTGAGAAAAATGAAAGACACGTTGTGTGTGTGTGTTTTAAATTTTAAATTTTTTTTTCAGCCAATTCGATCAGATTTTCGGATCGAAATCCGATCCGATCAAGTTGGCTAAGTATCATTCGATCGGGTTAGGGGTAGGGATGGCAATTTCGCCCGCAAATCCGCCCAAATCCGCCCACCAAAACCCGCCCGCAGCGGGTAATTTTGCAGGTTGCGGGCGGGTTTGGTATTGTTAATTCAAACCCGCAGCGGGTTGCGGGCGGGTTTGGTATTTAATAAATATCCGGCAGTCCGCATGTCCTTTTTTTTTTGTTTAATTACTTTTTTAATTTTAATTAAAATAATATTTATAACTTAAAAATAATTTTTATAATATTTTACTTTTATATAATTTTGTATGGACTACTATTTTTTAACTTAGTGCATATATTATTTCATTAATTACTATTATAATTTGTTCTTTGGATTAATATTTATAATCTTAATCGTTATTGTAGGAATCTTGTTGGATGGGTGCAAATGGTGGTGAATAAAATGAAGATATTCACTCTTGGAGCATGAAATGATAATTGTTCTTTAAGTTAATGCATGGATTATTTGTGGTTTTTTTTAATGGATTTATGTATTTCATAATTAAATTTGAGACGCTATGATTTTTTTTTTATGGATTTACTACATTATGTGTACTAGTATGGATATATTAAAATTCTAGTTCCTAAATATTGATTTGGGATTTCATTAGTTGTTTTAAGATTGATTATGCTAGTTCTTAGAGAATCAATTTAGGTTGTATGATTCATTTTTGTAATGGTTCCATTTTAAGTCCTTTCTTTCATAGTTTAATTTCATTAATTAGTTTAAGTGAATTGGGAATTTGGGACAAGTGATAAAAGTATTTGTGCTTAATATGGGAACCGCAAAAAATCCGTCGGGTACCATTGCAGGTTTGGTAATTGGCGAAACCCGCAGCGGGCGGGTTTTCTTAAAAAAATTAAAACCCGCAGCGGGTGCGGGTGCGGGTTCGGTAATTTAAATTTTGTGCGGGTGCGGGTTTGGTAATAACAAATCCGCTGCGGGCGGTGCCCATTGCCATCCCTAGTTAGGGGCATAATTCAATCCGATCCTGACCCAATCCCAATATTTTTCGGGTCGGGTCATTTGCCCACCCTAGGCTTGTGATATACACTTGAGAGCAAATTTAACTAATGGATTACAACATCTTGGAATAAACAAAAGAATATCGTTATTCGTTATGCTTGTGAACCAGTTCCAAGATAGAGTAGATTATTGGAAAGAGGGCAAATACGTCATAATTCTACAAGAAGAACAAATCATTCTACAGTTCCTACATGAGCCTGCAACAATTAAGATCATTACACTTTTTCTTTAATTTGACGCGGAACATTATTTACTGGTTCAATTGTTTTTGGTAAAAGTTTCATTATTGTACAGTGCTCTTGGAAACTCTATTAGCCTGGCAAGTATGTATGTGATTCTGCACATGTTGTACACATGCATATTCAATAAGATCCGAGAATATGTGAACTTTTTCAAAGGTTTATGGTTATATTTTTTTTCAATAAATTAATCATCTAGTTTACTTATTCGATTCATATCCTTACATAGTTAAGGGTGCATTTGGGATTGAGGCTAGACAGCTGTAGCTCATAAAATACATCACTAAAGCATTTAGTAAACACTAACTACTGTATCTTAGAAGTTATTTGATATAATTGTTTATTTATATGATAAAAAATATATTATATCTAAAAAATTATATTTACTACATATTATTAACTTTTGTTGTATAGTTAAATTTTTTTTTTCCACAACAAAACTATAGCACCTTAATCTCAAACAGACCCTAAGTCACTGTACAAATTCTACATTTACAAATTAATTTGACATGTTATATAGATTATCACATGTCTTATATTATCCGTTTTTTTTAATTAATTAAAAATGTAAGTGAATAATAATATATTAATATCAAATATCAATGTGTATAATTTTTATTTATATAAGAATTTATATGCAATAATTATCTTTACATAACTATATCCATTTGTTGAATAGTTCTCACACTCCTTTCTAAACTTTGGGAAAATATAATTAAATCAATCATGTCGGCGGCAATTGATAGCAAGAATATTTTTTTATTTGTAGCAACTTCCTCTAATTTTTTAGCTAATTTTCAAAGCTAGACATTTGTTGTATTTGATTGTGATATTAGTAGAATTAATGTAATATTTTAAAAGAAAAAAAAAACCCGTCGAGGCAAAAGCCGAATATAAAATGAACCGGACCTAAATACGAACCAGAAACGCACGCCAACATCATGCTTGCGTCACTCGGTCCATGCCCATAAACCCGCCAAACCCGATCGAAAGAGAAAAATGAATCGGACGCCCGAAATAGCACAAACATCAAAATTAGAAATAACGCTAGCGCTTTCCCCAGTCTCTTATCTTCAACGGTATCCGGTCAACGTCTCAAAGTGTTCAAAATTCCCTTTAAGAAAAAAAAAATACTCAAAATCTTTGAGCGGAATCTGGGAAGATGGCGACGAAAAGCAAGATTCTGGTCATCGGCGGAACCGGATATATCGGTAACTACGTAGTGGAAGCGAGCGCGAGAGCCGGTCACCCAACATTTGCGCTTGTGAGAGACTCCACTCTCTCTACTCCTTCCAAATCCAAAATCCTCGACCATTTCAAAAATCTCGGCGTCAATTTAGTTCTTGTGTGTCTCTCTTTTAGCTTTCCAATTTTCCCGCCAATTTTCTTTTATTGTTATTAATTAATTGATTAATTAATGCAATGATTTTATATTTTAATTTTGTTTGCAGGGAGATCTATACAGCCACGAGAGCTTGGTGAGTGCAATAAAGCAAGTGGATGTGGTGATATCAACGGTAGCTCGCACTCAATTAGCTGATCAACTCAACATTATCGCGGCAATTAAAGAAGCTGGGAATGTTAAGGTAGTAATTAACCTAATTGAATGCGTAATTAATTACTTCGAATTTTTTATTCAAATGAGCTAATTATTCACAAAAAAAAAATTTGATTTATGTTTGTTATTCAGAGATTCTTTCCTTCAGAATTTGGAAATGATGTTGATCGAGTCCACGCCGTTGAGCCAGCAAAGTCAGCATTTGCCATAAAGGCGAAAATCCGCCGAGCCGTTGAGGCTGAAGGCATTCCGCATACTTTTGTGGCATCGAATGGCTTTGCTGGCTACGTCCTTCCCAATTTGTCGCAGCCTGGGGCCACTGCCCCACCCAGGGATAAAGTGGTCATCTTAGGCGATGGAAATCCTAAAGGTAAAATAAATTTAGCTCATTGCTTATTACAAGATTGTTGAAATAAGCATGATTAAGGCTCTGTTTGTTAATACGGTGCTAATGTTATGGCCTAAAACTGCTTTAGAATGATAGGTGCAGCAATTTAACTTAGGGTCTGTATAGTACGGTTGCTTGGAGAGCTATAGCTTAATAGCAACTGAAAAAGTGTTTGGTAAATAATTGCAGACTTAAGCTTTAAAGCCAAGGTGACTTTATGCAATAGTTGTTTGATTAATTTTGTCCAAACTACTTTTTTTTCCGAAGCACCTCAATACTAAATTGACCCAAGTAGTCAACTTAAATTCTAAGATAAGAGTTTTAGATAATTACCAAACACTTTTAGCTGCTCAACTGCCGCATCACAGCTGCAACACAATAATTCCAAATGTCTTCATTGCAAAACAGTTGAATGAATCTAAGCTAACTGGTATCGTCATTGATTTTCAGCTGTCTATAACAAAGAAGATGATATTGGAACCTACACTATCAAAGCGGTTGATGATCCGAGAACCTTGAACAAAATCCTTTACATTAAACCCCCTGGTAATATTTACTCATTCAATGATCTTGTGTCTCTGTGGGAGAGAAAGATTGGCAAAACCCTCGAAAGGGTGTATGTTTCAGAGGAGCAGCTCCTAAAGAATATTCAAGGTTAGTTAAAACTCTCTCTTTTAAATGTTATTACACAGAGCCGTAAATTTTGTGCCTTACTGATCCCGTCTTCTTCAAAATGTTGCAGAAGCTGCACCTCCACTCAATGTGATATTATCAATTTATCACTCTGCTTTCGTGAAGGGAGATCAAACCAACTTCGAGATTGAACCATCGTTTGGAGTTGAAGCCTCGCAGCTTTATCCTGAAGTCCAGTACACTATAGTTGATGAGTACCTCAATCAGTTTGTGTAACCCTTCTCTCTTTCCAGCTGCAGCTTGCAGGATCTTGGGAAATAAATAATTGGCTTGTTGCCATCTTTGGATTTTATATGCAAGAATTATGGTTGTTGGCCTGCCTTTCTTTTGGTTTCCGATGGAATTTGTAACACCATATTATATCCTTTATGTCAGTACACCATGATTAAATAAAGTTGCCCCATGTGCTTGGTTTAAAAATAATTCTTAAGAAGCCCATTGGCAACCCATGCGCCCAACAATTGTTGGGACTCGACTCCTCTCTTCTTATGGATAAAATCTTCTTTTGGTATTATTTGATATTATAAGTAAGGGTTGACTTTCGGGCTGTCCTGTAATAAGATTATTCAGATGAGTCTCGACCTGTTGTCCGGTAATAGGATTATTCAGGCGACCTGCTGTCCTGTAATAGCATTATTTAGTTGAGTCCCGACCTATCTCTGATTGTATTCTGATGTAATATCAGTGCACCTCTAATTGTAACATATCAGTAAATCAAAAAAAAAAAATTTCCTAAGCCACAAACCCATCCAAAGGAAAATATAAGAATAATTAAATATAGAATTACACATGTATCTAAATTCGTCAACATTTGCCATCTCACATGTAGAAATTACAAGTAATTCATCAACATTTGTCATGCCAAATTGGCTTTATGGAAGAGAAATTCTGGAAACTAAGTTTATGGGTGAGAAAATACTAGAAACCAAACCGGAAAATATATAATAAATAATTGTATAATATTATTTTAACTGAATTGAAATTCTCGAATTAAAAAATTGAAAAGAATAAACCTGGCGCTTGTTGTCAACCAGAAACAAACCAGCATTATGCTTATGTCATTTCACTCTAAAAGAAATTTTTTTTTTATAATCATGACGATAGGATAAATTAATTTTATTATTATAAAGAGGTTATAATTTAATAAAAGTGTAGTTATAAAAATTATTATTTTGATTTAAATATCTTTAAGGCGAGTTATATAGAACTAAAATATGTACTATTGTGATAATGCATATATCTATGTAGTGTTAGAATTATACAAAGTTATCTAAAAAGTCTAAAGAATAAATCATTATCCTAAATAATTTTAGAAAAATATTTTATTTCATTTTAAACCTTTAATATAATATAGTATATATGCTTTTGTGATATACTGAAAATTTATTACTACGTGGAGGTAAATTTCTTAAGATCAAGGGGCCGTTTGGCTTAATAATTTAATGACTTAATTTCAATCAGTTAAGTCATTAAGTCCATTTGTTTTTTTTTTACTTAATGAAAAATTTTAGTCATTAAGTCATTAAATTATTAAGCCAATTTTTTTAGTTTTTTCCTTAATCTAAAAAATCTTAATGATATCATTAAAATATATTTTCTAAAATATTTCCTATCTAATTAATTAATTTTCATCCTTACCTAAATAAAATTTACTAATTTACATTATTATCCATCTTTATAACTTGTGATAATATAGTGATAGAATATTATTATTATTTTTTTCAAAATAACATTATTTATCTTTATAATTTTTTATGAATATTTTTCATAAAAAAAATCATGAACTATAATAAAATTGATTAACATATATTAATTAGAATATAAAGTGTTGTATTCAATTGAACATCATTTATATTATGATAATATATTAATTTATTTAAGTATTTTGAGGTGCTTATTATTTGTTTAACATCTAAAATTTGTAAGGGTATAAATGTAAAAATACTAATTTTCAAATTTTTTAAGTTAAAAAAACAAACAACTTAATATTTGTTGTCAGCAATTCAGATAAAAAAATAAATGTATAATTCAAATTCAGACACTCAGTTCTATCCAGAATTCAGACTAATTTAAATCTATTCAGATTTCAGATAAAAAAAAAATGCCACCCATATCTATAAAGATTATAACTTATTATCATGTAGAGTTTTTTCTTATTTATAACTATTAGGCTTGGAGTCATGCCAAGCCCAAGCCCTAGCCAAACCCTGTGACTAAAATAAAGGACTCTAACCCTTAAGGGACATGCTTGGGCTTTATTCGAATTTGACTCTATATATATATACATATATTAAGAATAAGACTCAAATAGTGTTTACTTTTCGTATTGGATTGAGAATTTTGAAGAGTGGGGATCCTGAGATTGAGAGTGGGAGTATATTGTTTACTTATACTGAAATAGGTGTATGGAATAAGAATCAAAATCTCATTTATGTGTTTACTTTGTCTTTGATTGAGAGTTAAATGTTATTACAATTTTATCCTTCTTTAAAGAATTGTAGTTTTTAATTACAAAGTGAATAAAAAAATATATTTATAAAATAAATTATTTATTTTATTATTCATTTTAATTATATAAATTAATAATAATTATTAAAATTCTTAATTATGGAATCACAATTTTTTATTAATTTTAATAAAAGCAAAACAAACTAAACATTATTATTAATATTTTCTTAGGATAAACTATTATTATTAATTATTAATTCTAAATAAATATAATACTATTAAAATTAAATAAATATAATAATATTATATTTTCAAATAAAGATAGTATATAGTAATATTATTAATTTTCTATGAATACAACAATATTATTTTTAAGTCATTTTAACTTAGAATCAATGTAAATTATTATTTTTAACTAAATATAATAATATTATATTTAAATAATTTAATATTATTATTTTTAATAAATTTAATATTATTCAAAGAAATATAATATTATTAACTTTAAATAAAAAGTAGCATCATTTTATTTTACTAAATATATTTATATTATATTTAATGGTAAGGGTAAAAAAGAAAGAGGTGGGAGTGGGAATCTCACTCCTTACTCCAAAAGTGGGTGGAACCTAAGGAGTGAGACTCTCACTCCCACTCTTAAATAAGCATGTAAATATTAAAGTAGGAAGACTCTACACTTCTCACTTCTACACCCTCACATTCTTTATTCTTCATTAATTGTATTGTATTATTATTGTTCCTTTTTTTTTTTGTTTGTTGAATTTGTTTGAAGCTTTTTGTTGAATTTGTTTGAAGGAATTTAATACATTAACTTTTATTTAAATTTAACAACAATACAACATGTAACAATCTAACCAAATTAACAGGTTAACCAACCTAAAAACAAGGGAATAAATCCAATACAAAATAACTAAATTAATACGAAATAAAGACAATTATTATTAAGGTATAGTTATGATCACGTGTGTGGCGTTTATGTTTTAATGAACTTTTTTTTAAGTGTTATATTTTTTATTTTAAAAATTAATTTAAGGTCAAGAATCGGGTAAAGATTTTTTAATAAGACCAGCACCTTAATCCGAATACAATCAAGCCATGATTTCTTGAGCCTAGCCCAACCCTAACCCTTTAAATTTGGACAAATCCTAAACATTAAGATCGGGTCAACTAGGACAGAGTCAAAATGAAGCTAGGCGGATTAGGGCTTTTATCCCACAAACAAACTTTCAAAACCAACTTAAACCTCCATTAACAAATGAACCTGGACGCATTACGACTTGTTTCCCACGAACAAAATTTCAAAACCTAATTAAGCCTCAAGAGCATTTTAGTCTTTTTAATCAAACGTAAAAATAGAGGTACAAGCTGGTTAGGTAACATGCTCCGCTCCCTATATAAAGAAAGGCACGGGAATCAGATTCTATCCATCCATCCGTTCATCATTTCACTCTCCAAAATTGAACTAAAGAAATGGCATCGAACAGCAAGATTCTATTCATCGGCGGGACAGGGTATATCGGTAAATTCATCGTCGAAGCGAGCGTGAAAGCCGGCCACCCGACGTTCGTGCTTGCGAGGGAATCCACGCTCTCTGGTCCTTCCAAATCTCAACTCCTCGACCGCTTCAAAAACCTCGGAGTCAATCTCGTTGTCGTGAGTTATCAATTTTTTTTTGTATTTCTTTAATTCCATAACTTTGACACGTGGCAGTGTAGCATCTGCTTAATATACTTTTAATATTTTCTGGGTTCTGTTATTATATTATTATCAGGGAGACGTGTTGAATCACGTGAGTTTGGTGAAGGCGATAAAGCAAGTGGACGTGGTGATATCAACAGTCGGTCACACTTTAATAGCTGATCAAGACAAGATTATTGCTGCCATTAAAGAAGCCGGTAACGTTAAGGTATAATATAATATAATTAAGGAATACAAATACCTTGGATTCCGATTAGGTACGTGCAGTCGCGCTCACACGTGGTGATTTATTATTAGCGTGGGGCTCACCAATGAATTGAACCCCCGCCCTACGAGCAATCGCGCACTCAAATAATTTAATTCATTAATTATAAACCAATGGCATGATGAATGCAATTAATTAGTTGATGTTTGATTATTAATTTATTATTCAGAGATTCTTCCCATCAGAATTTGGGAATGATGTTGATCGAGTCGACGGCGCCGTAGAGCCAACAAAATCAACGTACGACGTAAAGGCGAAAATCCGCCGAACCATTGAGGCTGAAGGCATTCCGTACACTTACGTAGAATCTTACTGTTTTGATGGCTACTTCCTTCCCAATTTGTTGCAGCCTGAGGCCACTGCCCCCCCTAGGGATAAGGTTGTCATCTTAGGCGATGGAAATCCAAAGGGTAAAATAAATTAATTAATTAAGCTCATTTTTTATAACAAGATTGTTGAAGTAACCATGACTAAGGCTCTCTTTGTTTGGTACATATTGCGGTGCTAATGTTATGGCCTAAAACTATTGTAGAATGGAAGGTGTAGAAATTTAACTTAGTACTATTGTTGGAGAGCCGCAGTGTTTTGATAAACACACGTATCCTTAGCTTTCAAGCTAAGGTAATTTTATTTTATCCAACTATTGTTTGATTAAAAATTTATAATACCCTTATTACTTTTGTCAAAAATATTACAATTAAGGCTTTTTGCTTTTTTAAAAAAATAGTATTCCATTACTAAATGAACCCTAAGTAGTCAATTTAGATTTTAAGATCAAAGAGTTTTAAGTGATTATTCGATTCTTTAGCTGCTGAGCAGCCACATCGCGTCTACCACGCAACAATTCCAAACGGAGCGTAAGTAACTTGACTGCTAAATAGTTAAATAAATGTAACTTAGTTTCCTCATTTGATTTTCAGCTGTTTATAACAAGGAAGAGGATATTGGAACATACACTATCAAAGCGGTTGATGATCCGAGAACCTTGAACAAAAACCTTTACATTCAGCCTCCCGGTAATATTTACTCATTCAATGATCTTGTGTCTCTGTGGGAGAGAAAGATTGGCAAAACCCTCGAAAAGGTGTATGTTTCAGAGGAGCAGCTCCTAAAGAATATTCAAGGTTAGTTAAAACTCTCTCTTTTAAATGTTATTACACAGAGCCGTAAATTTTGTGCCTTATTGATCCTATCTTCTCCAAAATGTTGCAGAAGCTGCACCTCCACTCAATGTGATATTATCAATTTATCACTCTGCTTTCGTGAAGGGAGTTCAGACCAACTTCAAGATTGAACCATCGTTTGGAGTTGAAGCCTCGCAGCTTTATCCAGATGTCAAGTACACTACAGTTGATGAGTACCTCAATCAGTTTGTGTAACCCTTCTCTGTTTCCAGCTGCAGCCTGCATGATCTTGGTAAATAAATAAATAAATAATTGGCTTGTTGCCATATTTGGATTTTATATGCAAAAATTATGGTTGTAGGCCTTGCTTTCTTCTGGTCGTTAATGGAATTTGTAAGACCATATTATGTTTGCTATGCCAGCGATCAAATAAAGTAGGCCATGTGCTTGATCTAAGAATATTATAAAGCCAACATGATCAGGTGCGTGCGTGCGTGCGTCAGGCTTCTATTCGGGGCTTCAGGCTTGTGTAGGGCTGGGCAAAATCGAATTCGGTTCGGATCGAATTGGATCGGATTTTAAATTCGGATTAAACTAGATTTGGATTAACAATTAACAATTAACATATTCTGTTAACACCTCTAAAAAACAAAAAAAAACATATTCTAGTAACAATTAACAATTAACCTATCATATGCAATACCATTAACAATTAACAACCAACATATCATATATAGCTATATTATTAGCATATAGCTATGTACCATCAAAACTTCAAAAGACAAAGTTCGGGTTGGAGTGGAGCGGGTTGCCGGGTTGGAGAGGAGCTTGGTGATGGTGGAGGCGTGGAGCAGTAGATCTAGTGGTGGAGCAGCAGATCCACTTGGTAATGACTGCGGGTTGTGGTCTGCATTGGTGGCTGTGTCTGATCTGCGTCTGCAGGCTGCGTTGCATCCGCGTTTGCATCGGCTGGCGGTGTGCTACTGGCTGCCCCTTTGCTTTTGCGATGTGTGTGTGTGAATTATAAGAGGAATAAAGCATGATGCTGTGACAATGTGTGTGTGAACTGTGAGAAGAAGAAAGTATGATGCCGTGTGTGGGCTTGAACTGTGAGACCTGAGAAGAAGAAAGCGAAACTGTGAGAGTGAGAAAAAGTGAAAGACACGTTGTGTGTGTGTGTTTTAAATTTTAAATTTTTTTTTTCAGCCAATTCGATCGGATTTTCGGATCGAAATCCGATCCGATCGAGTTGGCTAAGTATCATTCGATCGGGTTAGGGGCATAATTCGATCCGATACTGACCCAATATTTTTCGGGTCGAGTCATTTGCCCACCCTAGGCTTGTGATATACACTTGAAAGCAAATTTTACTAATGGATTACAACATCTTGGAATAAACAAAAGAATCTCGTTAAACGTTATTCGTTATGCTTGTGAACCAGTTCCAAGATAGAGTAGATTATTGGAAAGAGGGCAAATACGTCATAATTCTACAAGAAGAACAAATCATTCTACAGTTCCTACATGAGCCTGCAACAATTAAGATTCATACACTTTTTCTTTAATTTGACGCGGAACATTATTTACTCGTTCAATTTTTTTGGTAAAAGTTTCATTATTGTACAGTGCTCTTGGAAACTCTATTAGCCGGGCAAGTATGTATGTGATTCTGCACATGTTGTACACATGCATATTCAATAAGATCCGAGAATATGTAAACTTTTTCAAAGGTTTATGGATCGAAAGATATCTGATTTTATATTTTTTTTCAATTAATTAATCATCTAGTTTACTTATTCGATTCATATCCTTACATAGTTAAGGGTGCGTTGGGGATTAAGGCTAGACAGCTGTAACTCAAAAAATACATCACTAAAGTATTTAGTAAACACTAGCTACTATAGCTTAGAAGTTATTTGATATAATTGTTTATTTGTATGATAAAAAATATATTATATCTTTAATAATTTTATCAAAATTTTTATTTAAAAATTATATTTACTACATATTATTAACTTTTGTTGTATAATTAAATTTTTTTTTTTCCACAGCAAAACTACAGCACCTCAAACCCAAACAGACCCTAAGTCACTGTACAAATTCTACATTTACAAATTAATTTGACATGTTATATAGATTATCACATGTCTTATATTATCTTTTTTTTTAATTAATTAAAAATGTAAGTGAATAATAATATATTAATATCAAATATCAATGTGTATAATTTTTATTTATATAAGAATTTATATGCAATAATTATCTTTACATAACTATATCCATTTGTTGAATAGTTCTCACATTCCTTTCTAAACTTTGGGAAAATATAATTAAATCAATCATGTCGGCGGCAATTGATAGAAAGAATATTTTTTTATTTGTAGCAACTTCCTCTAATTTTTTAGCTAATTTTCAAAGCTAGACATTTGTTGTATTTGATTGTGATATTAGTAGAATTAATGTAATATTTTAAAAGAAAAAAAAACCCGTCGAGGCAAAAGCCGAATATAAAATGAACCGGACCTAAATACGAACCAGAAACGCACGCCAACATCATGCTTGCGTCACTCGGTCCATGCCCATAAACCCGCCAAACCCGATCGAAAGAGAAAATTGAATCGGACGCCCGAAATAGCACAAACATCAAAATTAGAAATAACGCTCGCGCTCTCCCCAGTCACGTGTCTTCAACGGTATCCGGTCAACGTCTCCAAGCGTTCAAAATTCCTTTTTTTTTTTTTTTGAAGAAAAAAAAATACTCAAAATTTTTTAGCGGAATCTGGGAAGATGGCGACGAAAAGCAAGATTCTGGTTATCGGCGGAACCGGATATATCGGTGAGTACGTAGTGGAAGCGAGCGCGAGAGCCGGTCACCCAACATTTGCGCTTGTGAGAGAATCCACTCTCTCTACTCCTTCCAAATCCAAAATCCTCGACCATTTCAAAAATCTCGGCGTCAATTTAGTTCTTGTGTGTCTCTCTTTTAGCTTTCCAATTTTCCCGCCAATTTTCTTTTATTGTTATTAATTAATTGATTAATTAATGCAATGATTTTATATTTTAATTTTGTTTGCAGGGAGATCTATACAGCCACGAGAGCTTGGTGAGTGCAATAAAGCAAGTGGATGTGGTGATATCAACGGTAGCTCGCATTCAATTAGCTGATCAACTCAACATTATCGCGGCAATTAAAGAAGCTGGGAATGTTAAGGTAGTAATTAACCTAATTGAATGCGTAATTAATTACTTCGAATTTTTTATTCAAATGAGCTAATTATTCACAAAAAAAAAATTGATTTATGTTTGTTATTCAGAGATTCTTTCCTTCAGAATTTGGAAATGATGTTGATCGTGTGCATGCTGTTGAGCCAGCGAGAACAGCATTTGCCACCAAAGCTAAAATCCGCCGAGCTATTGAGGCTGAAGGAATCCCGTACACCTACGTGGTATCCAATTTTTTCGCTGGCTTGTCTTTCCACTTTCTCACAGCCCGGAGCCACAGCTCCTCCAAGGGATAAAGTGGTCATCTTAGGTGATGGAAATGCAAAAGGTAAAGAGCTTCTTGATAAGTTTACTTTGTACGTGCAATGTGTGGTTACTGTAGTTATAGAGAATGGACTTGAAAGAGCATTAATGAGGGGATAATTTTAACACAATAATTCACCAACATTAATTGGGAAAGACCAGTTGCCGCTTCCAATCAGAGTAATTTCTTCCGCAATTGCCAAATATTGATATTTGAACTGGGCAATGTAGTTAAATGAATGTAACTGGTCTTATCATTTGATCCACAGCAATTTTTAACAAGGAAGACGATGTTGGAGCCTATACTATCAAAGCGGTGGATGATCCAAGAACACTGAACAAAATACTTTACGTCAGACCCCGTGGCAATATCTACTCACTCAATGATCTTGTGTCTCTGTGGGAGAAAAAGATTGGCAGAGCCCTTGACAGGGTCTACGTTACAGAGGAGCAACTTCTGAAAAACATTCAAGGTTAGTTAGAACTATCACTTTATTCGTTACTGATGGGAAAATATGGAAAACTTTTCCTTAGTCTTATCAAGTGGATACATGTAATTGACCGACAATTGAACTTTTTGTTCTTCTTCAAAATGCGAGACAATCTAATTGGTTTCAACAATCTCACCCAGGGATAAAGTGGTCATCTTAGGCGATGGAAATCCTAAAGGTAAAATAAATTTAGCTCATTGCTTATAACAAGATTGTTGAAATAAGCATGATTAAGGCTCTGTTGTTAATACGGTGCTAATGTTATGGCCTAAAACTGCTTTAGAATGATTGGTGCAGCAATTTAACTTAGGGTCTGTATAGTACGGTTGCTTGGAGAGCTATAGCTTAATAGCAACTGAAAAAGTGTTTGGTAAATAATTGCAGACTTAAGCTTTAAAGCCAAGGTGAGTTTATGCAATAGTTGTTTGATTAATTTTGTCCAAACTACTTTTTTTCCGAAGCACCTCAATACCAAATTAACCCAAGTAGTCAACTTAAATTCTAAGATAAGAGTTTTAGATAATTACCAAACACTTTTAGCTGCTCAACTGCCACATCACAGCTGCAACACAATAATTCCAAATGTCTTCATTGCAAAACAGTTGAATGAATCTAAGCTAACTGGTTTCGTCATTGATTTTCAGCTGTCTATAACAAAGAAGATGATATTGGAACCTACACTATCAAAGCGGTTGATGATCCGAGAACCTTGAACAAAATCCTTTACATTAAACCCACCGGTAATATTTACTCATTCAATGATCTTGTGTCCTTGTGGGAGAGAAAGATTGGTAAAACCCTTGAAAGGGTGTACATGCCAGAGGAGCAAGTCCTAAAGAACATTCAAAGTTGGTTAGAATTCCTACTTTTTAAATGTTGTCAAAGAGAGCAATAAATTGTGTACCTTAATGATACTGTCTTCTCCAAAATGTTGCAGAAGCTGCACCTCCAGTCAATGTGGTATTATCAATTCAGCACTCTGCTTTCGTGAAGGGAGATCAAACCAACTTCGAGATTGAACCATCATTTGGAGTTGAAGCCTCGCAGCTTTATCCTGAAGTCCAGTACACTACAGTTGATGAGTACCTCAATCAGTTTGTGTACTTCTCTCTTTCCAGCTGCAGCTTGCAGGATCTTGGGAATAAATAATTGGCTTGTTGCCATCTTTGGATTCTATATGCAAGAATTATGGTTGTTGGCCTGCCTTTCTTTTGGTTTCCGATGGAATTTGTAACACCATATTATATCCTTTATGTCAGTACACCATGATTAAATAAAGTAGCCCCATGTGCTTGGTTTAAAAATAATTCTTAAAAAGTCCACTGGCAACCCATGCCTCCAACAATTGGTGGGACTCTCGACTCTCTCTTCTTATGGATAAAATCTTCTTTTGGTATTACTTGATATTATAAGTAAGGGTTGATTTTCTACTGTCTCTGTAATAGGATTATGCAGACGAGTCCCGACCTGCTGTCCTGTAATAGCATTATTCAGGTGAGTCCCGACCTATTTCTGATTGTATTCATGTAATATCAGTGCACCTCTGATTGTAACATATCAGTAAATCAAAAAAAAAAATTTCCTAAGCCACAAACCCATCCAAAGGAAAATATAAGAATAATTAAATATAGAATTAAAATATAAGAATAATTAAATATAGAATTACACATGTATCTAAATTCGTCAACATTTGCCATGTCACATGTAGAAATTACAAGTAATTCATCAACGTTTGTCATGCCAAATTGGCTTTATGGAAGAGAAATTCTGGAAACTAAGTTTATGGGTGAGAAAATACTAGAAACCAAACCGAAAAATATAAAATAAATAATTGTATAATATTATTTTAACTGAATTGAAATTCTCGAATTAAAAAATTGAAAAGAATAAACCTGGCGCTTGTTGTCAACCAGAAACAAGCCAGCATTATGCTTATGTCATTCCACTCTAAAAGAAATTTTTTTTTATAATCATGACGATAGGATAAATTAATTTTATTATTAAAAAGAGGTTATAATTTAATAAAAGTGTAGTTATAAAAATTATTATTTTAATTTAAATATCTTTAAGGTGAGTTATATAGAACTAAAACATGTACTATTGTGATAATGCATATATCTATGTAGTGTTAGAATTATACAAAGTTATCTAAAAAGTCTAAAGAATAAATCATTATCCTAAATAATTTTAGAAAAATATTTTATTTCATCCTTTAATATAATATAGTATATATGTTTTTGTGATATACTGAAAATTTATTACTACATGGAGGTAAATTTCCTAAGATCAAGGGGCCGTTTGGCTTAATAATTTAATGACTTAATTTCAATCAGTTAAGTCATTAAGTCCATTTGTTTTTTTTTTTACTTAATGAAAAATTTTAGTCATTAAGTCATTAAATTATTAAGCCAATTTTTTTAGTTTTATCCTTAATCTAAAAAATCTTAATGATATCATTAAAATATATTCTCTAAAATATCTCCTATCTAATTAATTAATTTTCATCCTTACCTAAATAAAATTTACTAATTTACATTATTATCCATCTTTATAATTTGTGACAATATAGTGATAGAATTTTTTTTTTTTAAATAACATTATTTATCTTTATAATTTTTATGAATATTTTTCATAAAAAAATCATGAATTATAATAAAATTGATTAACATATATTAATTAGAATATAAAGTGTTGTATTTAATTGAACATCATTTATATTATGATAATATATTAATTTATTTAAGTATTTTGAGGTACTTATTATTTGTTTAACATCTAAAATTTGTAAGGGTATAAATGTAAAAATACTAATTTTCAGATTTTTTAAGTTAAAAAAACAAACAACTTAATATTTGTTGTCAGCAATTCAGATAAAAAAATAAATGTATAATTCAAATTCAGACACTCAGTTCTATCCAGAATTCAGACTAATTTAGATCTATTCAGATTTCAGATAAAAAAAAAATGCCACCCATATCTATAAAAATTATAACTTATTATCATGTAGAGTTTTTCTTTGTTACAACTATTAGGCTTGGAGTCATGCCAAGCCCAAGCCCTAGCCAGACCCTGTGACTAAAATAAAGGACTCTAACCCTTAAGGGACATGCTTGGGCTTTATTCGAATTTGACTCTCTCTCTCTCTCTCTCTCTCTCTCTCTCTCTCTCTCTCTATATATATATATATATATATATATATATATATATTAAGAATAAGACTCAAATACTGTTTACTTTTCGTATTGGATTGGGAATCTTGAAGAGTGAGGATCCTGAGATTGAGAGTGGGAGTGGGAGTATGTTGTTTACTTATACTAAAATAGGTGTATGGAATAAGAATCAAAATCTCATTTATGCGTTTACTTTGTCTTTGATTGAGAGTTAAATGTTATTACAATTTTATCATTCTTTAAAGAATTGTAGTTTTTAATTACAAAGTGAATAAAAAAATATATTTATAAAATAAATTATTTATTTTATTATTCATTTTAATTATATAAATTAATAATTATTATTAAAATTCTTAATTATGGAATCACAATTTTTTATTAATTTTAATTTTAATAAAAGCAAAACAAACTAAACATTATTATTAATATTTTCTTAGGATAAACTATTATTATTAATTATTAATTCTAAATAAATATAATACTATTAAAATTAAATAAATATAATAATATTATATTTTCAAATAAAGATAGTATATGGTAATATTATTAATTCTCTACGAATACAATAATATTATTTTTAATTAATTTTAACTTACAATCAATGTAAATTATTATTTTTAACTAAATATAATAATATTATATTTAAATAATTTAATATTATTATTTTTAATAAATTTAATATTATTCAAAGAAATATAATATTATTAACTTTAAATAAAAAGAAGCATCATTTTATTTTACTAAATATATTTATATTATATTTAATGGTAAGGGTAAAAAAGAAATAGGTGGGAATGGAAATCTCACTCCTTACTCCAAAAGTTGGTGGAACATAAAGAGTGAGATTCTCACTCCCACTCTTAAATAAGCATGTAAACATTGAAATGAGAAGACTCTACATTTATCACTCCTACACCCTCACATTCTTTATTCTTCATTAATTGTATAGTATTATTATTGTTCCCCTCCCTTTTTTTTTTTTTTTTTTTGTTGAATTTGTTTGAAGCTTTTTGTTGAATTTGTTTGAAGTAATTTAATTTTAATACATTAACTTTTATTTAAATTTAACAACAATACAACATGTAACAATCTAACCAAATTAATGGGTTAACAAAACAAAAAACAAGTGAATAAATCCAATACAAAATAACTAAATTAATACGAAATAAAGACAATTATTATTAAGGTATAGCTATGATCACGTGTGCGGCGTTTATGTTTTAATGAACTTTTAAGTGTTATATTTTTTATTTTAAAAATTAATTTAAGGTCAAGAATCGGGTAAAGATTTTTTAATTAGACCAGCACCTTAATCCGAAGACAATCAAGCCATGATTTCTTGAGCCTAGCCCAACCCTAACCCTTTAAATTTGGACAAATCCTAAACATTAAGATCGGGTCAACTAGGACAGAGTCAAAATGAAGCTGGGCGGATTAGGGCTTTTATCCCACAAACAAACTTTCAAAACCAACTTAAACCTCCATTAACAAATGAACCTGGACGCATTAGGACTTGTATCCCACGAACAAAATTTCAAAACCTAATTGAGCCTCAAGGGCATTTTAGTCTTTTTAATCAAACGTAAAAATAGAGGTACAAGCTGGTTAGCTTACATGCTCCGCTCCCTATATAAAGAAAGGCACGGGAATCAGATTCCATCCATCCATCCGTTCATCATTTCACTCTCCAAAATTGAACTAAAGAAATGGCATCGAACAGCAAGATTTTATTCATCGGCGGGACAGGGTATATCGGTAAATTCATCGTGGAAGCGAGCGTGAAAGCCGGCCACCCGACGTTCGTGCTTGCGAGGGAATCCACGCTCTCTGGTCCTTCCAAATCTCAACTCCTCGACCGCTTCAAAAACCTCGGAGTCAATCTCGTTGTCGTGAGTTATCAATTTTTTTTTGTATTTCTTTAATTCCATAACTTTGACACGTGGCAGTGTAGCATCTGCTTAATATACTTTTAATATTTTCTGTGTTCTGTTATTATATTATTATACAGGGAGACGTGTTGAATCACGTGAGTTTGGTGAAGGCGATAAAGCAAGTGGACGTGGTGATATCAACAGTCGGTCACACTTTAATAGCTGATCAAGACAAGATTATTGCTGCCATTAAAGAAGCCGGTAACGTTAAGGTATAATATAATATAATTAAGGAATACAAATACCTCGGATGTACGTGCAGTCGCGCACACACGTGGTGATTTATTATTAGTGTGGGGCTCACATTTCCACCAATGAATTGAACCCCCGCCCCACGAGCAATCGCGCACTCATATAATTTAATTCATTATGAACTAATGGCATGATGAATGCAATTAATTAGTTGATGTTTGATTATTAATTTATTATTCAGAGATTCTTCCCATCAGAATTTGGGAATGATGTTGATCGAGTCGACGGCGCCGTGGAGCCAGCAAAATTAACGTACGACGTAAAGGCGAAAATCCGCCGAACCATTGAGGCTGAAGGCATTCCGTACACTTACGTAGAATCTTTCGCTTTTGATGGCTACTTCCTTCCCAATTTGCTGCAGCCTGAGGCCACTGCCCCACCTAGGGATAAGGTTGTCATCTTAGGCGATGGAAATCCAAGAGGTAAAATAAATTAACTAAGCTCATTGTTTATAACAAGGTTGTTGAAAATAACCATCTTTATTTGGCACATTAAACTATTATATAATGGAAGGTGTAGAAATTTAACTTAGGGCCTGTTTGGTACTATTGTTGGAGAGCTGCAGTGTTTTGATGAACACCTTTTATCCAACTATTGTTTGATTAAAAATTTATAATACCCTTATTACTTTTGTCAAAAATATTACAATTAAAACCTTTTTTCTTTTTCTTTTTTTTTTTTTTTGTAAAAAAAAAAAATAGTATTCCATTACTAAATGAACCCTAAGTAGTCAATTTAGATTTTAAGATCAAAGAGTTTTAAGTGATTATTCGATTCTTTAGCTGCTGAGCTGCCACATCGCGGCTACCACGCAACAAACAATTCCAAACGGAGCCTAAGTAACATGACTGCTAAATAGTTAAATAAATGTAACTTAGTTTCCTCATTTGATTTTCAGCTGTTTATAACAAGGAAGAGGATATTGGAACCTACACTATCAAAGCGGTTGATGATCCGAGAACCTTGAACAAAATCCTTTACATTAAACCCCCTGGTAATATTTACTCATTCAATGATCTTGTGTCTCTGTGGGAGAGAAAGATTGGCAAAACCCTCGAAAGGGTGTATGTTTCAGAGGAGCAGCTCCTAAAGAATATTCAAGGTTAGTTAAAACTCTCTCTTTTAAATGTTATTACACAGAGCCGTAAATTTTGTGCCTTACTGATCCTGTCTTCTCCAAAATGTTGCAGAAGCTGCACCTCCACTCAATGTGATATTATCAATTTATCACTCTGCTTTCGTGAAGGGAGTTCAGACCAACTTCAAGATTGAACCATCGTTTGGAGTTGAAGCCTCGCAGCTTTATCCTGATGTCAAGTACACTACAGTTGGTGAGTACCTCAATCAGTTTGTGTAACCCTTCTCTCTTTCCAGCCGCAGCTTGCAGGATCTTGGGAAGTAAATAATTGGCTTGTTGCCATCTTTGGATTTTATATGTTAAAAATTATGGTTGTTGGCCTTACTTTCCTCTGGTCGTAAATGGAGGAAACTCGCTATGTGTGTGAACCATTTCCAAGATAAAGAGTAGATTATTGGAAAGAGGGCAAATACGTCATAATACTACAAAAAGAACAAAACATTCTGCAGCAATTAACTCGAGATTCATCCCACTCTTTCTTTAATTTGACGCGGTACATGATAACGGTTGTGCATAAATGAAACAAGAAACCAAAAATGAAATAACATTGACAAAGGAATTTGAAAAAATGATCAAAATCTTTTTGAACTTTGCCAGTTCAGCCATGCACGCCCATCTTTGTTCACTTGTTTCCTTTCTTTCCTTTCTTTGCTGAAGCCTTCACAGATCCTTTACCTTTCTGAGCCTTGCCAATTTTTCCCTTCTTCGAACCACCTTTTCTGGCCTTGCCAGATCCGCGTGTCCTTGCATCCTTTTTCATTCGTGGATCAACAAGAACCTTCCCCTTTCCAGCCCTCACTTGAACTCCCTTCTTCGCAACCACATATTCCTTCTTAGGCCTTTTGGGTACAGCTGACTTGTATAATTGTTCAATTTGCTTCCTCTTCGAACGATCAGAGATGTCTGCTTGGTCTGATATGACATTTGCCTTCTTGCGAACCTTCTCAAGCTTTCGCATGGCAACCCGCTTCTTGCGGGCTTTGGCCTCAGCCACCTTCTTAGCGGGCCGGGCATCAATTTCTTTGAATTGTGCTTTCATTGCAGCAATCTCCTCCTTGGTAACAGGCTTAATTGCTTGCCGATGCCTCCTTTCCTCTTCTAAAAACCAGTCTGGCAAGCCATCATCGTCAAACATGTACCTATTGTAAGCATCATCCAGCATCTGTTCCCTTTGCTTTTTCCTTAGCATCTTCTTTGCACAAGCCAATATCTCAGCTTTTGTATCAACGTCTTCATCTTCTGATTCGTCAGAGGATGAGTCATCACTGGAATCTGTGCCTGGAGCAGGGACTATCTCAAATTCATCTTCCCCCCTGGACACTTGGTTGTGCGTGCTCTTAGGACCTGCATCATCATTTGCCACCTTATGCTTGGCCTTTTCTGGGATAGAATGCTTTTCCGCCCGTTTATCCACCTGCATTTCATCTTCACTATCCAATTTTCCCAAATCTCCATTCTGTACAGCTTCCGCAAAAATTTCCTGACTAAACCACTTATTTGTAATTTCCTCCTGTGTTGGCCCTATACCATCGTCAAGTGTTACCATGAGAGGATTTGCATCTAGATCACCCTGATCTTTGTCTGAATCATAACTAGTATGCATAATGTCGTCATCCATATCACCCTGCACAGCCAAAAGAAAATCCTTAATGTTGCATATAAAGTAAAACCTCACTATAGCCATTTTGTTGGGCTAAACTAATTTTATTACTATGAAGATGTTATAACTTAATAGAAGTCCAGTTACAAAAGTTATCGTTTTGACTTGGTTATCCTTAGTGCATGCGAGACATAGGTAAAGTTTATGCTACATTGATAATTAATTAGTGAAGCATATCAAATCTAATGTATAGACATTGATAAAAGAGATAAACATATATTTTCAAAAAAACTAGTAAATATATCCATCATCTATACAGTGTTGGGAATATGCAAAGTCATCTTATTGAAAGTCTAAAGAATAAATTATTGTCCCAAACAATTTTATAAAAATATTATATTTCATCTTAAATCTTTCAAGTAACATAGCATATTTTTTTTGCAATATACAGATTAGTAATACTGTGTGGAGGCAAGTTCCTTACGATGGGATCTATAAAAGTTATTAACTTATTACAATGTAAAGTTTATTCTTATCTATAACTAGCCCAAATTAGGAACAAAATTTTTATGACTATATGGACGTTGTTTCTATAGAGAGTATCATTATAGAGTATAGAGAAGTTTTACTGTAATTCTATACCGAGAAAAGAAAGTGTGATCCTAATATATCACCATCCACCAATGCTATAATGAATTAAGCTTTACAAAGAAGAAGAAAGATTACAATGTGAAGGCAACAAGAATCATGACAAAGTGAGAAAATCAGAGGCCACATAAGCCACAAGGGAAACCGAGATTTTATACTCCCCCAGGTCCTAACATAACCTAATTGCAGAAAGCATAAGAAAAAACGAGTGCTTGGTTGCAAATATATACACACACAATTTGACCACAAAGACCACATACCTCTGAAAGTTGGTCCTCTTGGGCATAGGCTTTTTTCGCACGTTTTCGTTGCATTGTACTTCCTCCCTTTTTGGCCACATAGTTTTCATAAGCTTGATCAAGAACCTCCTCCAATTGTTCATCATACCTAACACCAGAAATATGTCAAAAGATCACAAAGGCATAAGTTGATGGATATATTTTTCAAGTTAATGCGACAGAATATATAGGTAGAAAAGAATCACTTTCTGCGTTCTTCATCAGAGTCAATGTCACTGGACGAGTTCTCTTGAGTGTCTCTATCAGGTCTTTCATCTTCACTGTCCTCTGCAGCAGCATTCTCATCATCATCGTCATATTCAACAGCAGCAAGATCTTTTTCACCCTAAATATTGATCATTCAAGTTTATAAAAGAATGAGATATTAACCTTAGACCACACTTTTGAATTGGATAAAAGTAATAAATTAAAATTGCAACTAATATAAAAATTAAACTTTTGTCATTACCGTCCAAGGGGAAAATTGTCCTACCCAGCCATTTTTCTTTTCTAACCATGCAATTCACCCCACCCAAACCCAAGCACAAACACAAATTAAACTAGTCTCCTCCAAAGTTGGTATGAGGGGGATTCCAATACCACTAATTTCCACATCAAAAAATCCTAACCAACTGGGCTTATCCCACCCAAACATTAAAATCACAGCAGGGAAGGGCTTTAAATCTCAGAACCCAATTACATAGTGTAGGATAATAATCCAATTTTCATTCCCATCAATGGGTTTGACTTTGACAAATAATGTAAGCAAAATTGAAACCTGATTTCTCTCCAAAAAAGTAAAAATCACGGGAAAAGGCCCCAAAAAAAAAAGAGAAAATGTGAAAGTATACCTTAATGGAAGAAAGTGAAAATAATTCATGATCAGTATAATCATCTTGCATAACATCTATTTGCATCCCAGTTGCCTTCCGTGCCTTGTCCTGGTATATCCAAAGACAAAAAAAAAACAAGTCAATAAAAAATGCATACCAACAAAAAGCATTAATGGTGAGAATGCCATCGCTTAAACTAAAGAAGCAGGATGAAAATATCCCAGTTCTCTCCTCTCTCCTCCAATATGAAACATGAAAACTATTCCTCAATACTTCTGTAAGAAGTGGATTTAAGGGACAAATATTTATGCGTTTCTATTCTGCTTTTCTTGATGTAAATGGAAACACATTAAAGTTGTTCCTAAAATATACATAATATAAGAAGGAAAACTTGTTCAAGCATAGAAAAAATGCTACAATAAGCCTGTGGGAAGGCAGGCTGCTAATATTTATAAGAATTCTTCTAAAGAAACTTGATAACTTTCCAGGTTTTCAGTTTCCTCCTCATATTTATGTACATATTTCAATCCTCCACTTAAGTAAACAACGAAAGAAACAGAGAGATCCTTAGGCTAAAAAGTAAGCAGGATGTATAGCTACTCCCCTAAAATAACTATGACTTATCCTTTTGTGTGCTTCTTTTTACTTTTCTTGTAATTCATGTCCACTTTTGGAGTGTTTAGTAAATTTAGCACAAGTCTCTTTGCACATCTGAGATTGCCCTTGCACAATTTCTCTCTACATTATTGATTACCATATAAATTGATCAAACTTCAGGTCTTCCAAAATTCTGAAAATGTGTAAATTTAATTCTGCATGTGCATGAAGGAAAAATGGGGAGAGGGAAACAAGACACCCAACCTTAGCCTTTTTTTCGCTAGAAGCTTCTTTTCGCGTTTCTTTTGCCGATCCATGGCATACTTCAATTCCTCCATTTCATTGAGTACTCTGTTATCTTCATCCTCCTCATTTTCGCCTTCAGTAGGAGCAGAAGCAGGAGCAGTAGCCTTTTGTGCAGGAGACAAGGCCTTCCTTATCTGCATTCGCCACCTTCATGGCAGAACAGACATTTAAAAGAAGCTTATTACCATTTTTATAGGTCTATCTATTAATACCAACTGTTACATTTATTGACAAGCATTGGCACAAACCAAAATTGATGTTTTCCTTCATGTCTCAAAGTTCTTACTAGTTATACAATAAATAAAGGGTATATATAACTTACTTCAATAGATGCTTGAAGTCTTGCTTTCCCAAAACACGCAAATCATCACAAAGAGCTTTAACCTGTACAACACATAGGTTCAGAATAGTTAAACCTTCAGTAGCAGACCAAAACAACGTTAAATAGAGAATAGAATCAGGATAATAATGATAAATGACCTCTTCTGTTGTCAATTTGTGACCCTTGATTGTTGAACAAGCCGGATCCCCAAATGTTATGGAAGTAACAGAACCAAGAATCTCAAGAGGATTATTGGACCAAATGAAATCAGTAGCCGAAGAAACTTTCCTCAAAGTCGTGTCTCCATCTTCATAACTGTAATATGATTTTAGTTAGCAGCAGCCATCAAGTAGTTACACAGTTATAACTATACACAAAAACGTTCAAAAAGGACAACCACCAGTAAACTACTTTCTTTTAATTGGTTTTTCTCAGAGGAATCTGAAAAGATCAGTAAGTAGAATGTTGCTTGCTGATTATACATCCTCATGACACATTGAGATCCATCACCAGTTCATATAAGAATGAACCACAAGCTCGTTCTATTTATAAATTCAATTGTTTGGAATTCCAATAAGTTTCTTCACCTTGTCACCTGAAATTTCTGAAACTAATAAGGTCCATCAAAAATGAAAAGGAGCTTACCCATCACGATGTCTCTTTTGCTTTGTTCCTCTGAGTACATCTACCACCTATACAACAAGAATTTATACAAACAAGTTTATAATTAAATACCAATTCATTAAAAACGAGAAAATATTTTGAGTAATACACGAGTCATTTTTTCCATGAATTTCCCATATCATTACCTTACGCGGTTCTACAGATCCCTGAAACAGATACTTCACATCAAGAAGACGTGGATCGATCTTTGCAGGGGCCTTGTATTTTATACCCAAAAGATATATCTCAGCAGATGCAGAACGGCTAGCAGCAGGTTTATCCACCTCAACCTTTTCAAATAACTGCACACCGAAACCTAATTTCAGAACAAACTGGCTCCAGCCAATATTACCCACAGCAAGTCAAAAAGGGGAAAAAAATCACCTGCTTGAGACAGTAGAGGACAGAACTATAATCCTGTGACCTGAAAACCTAATCCAAAACAACAAATAAACATTCAGCACCATTCTCAACACAACATATTATTGTTACAATATGAATCCATTTCCCGATCGAACAAACAAAATATAATCATATACAAAAAACAGAATGCATTGCCTACGCAACTATTGGCATAGACATCTAAGCAATTATTTTTTTTCACATTAGCCCATCATTTATAATAACCAACACAACATATAGCATCATAAACGCAAGTAAACAAAACCCAAAAAAAAAAAGGGAAAATTATTTTTAAAAAGAACATCACACATACTTTCGTAACAAAGGTTCCTTTAGGAGCCAAGAAATGCGTTGCCAGCTTAACAGAATCAATAACCAAAGCGTTCTGACTCATGGCCTCCTGAGCCCAAGCACCACCAACATTAGGCGACCCATCATGCAAAACCAAGTCAAAAGCCCTAACCCCATGCTCCTCCATCACCTTCTTCACTCTAGCCCTACACTCGGGCTTCGTTATATCTTGCTCGAGCGACACGGCCCCTCGAATGGGAGCGATGGGGACCAAGTCAAGACCCAGAACGAGGCTCCCCACTGGGACCCGCTGCACCGCCACCTGCATCCACCCACCTGGGGCGGCGCAGAGGTCGAGCACGGCGTGCGAGGAGCGTAAGAAGGAGAATTTGGAATCGAGCTGGACGAGTTTCCATGAAGCTCGGGATCTGTAGCCGTGTTCTTTGGCTAAACGGTAATATTTATCCAGACGATGCTTCCCCTTTACTTTACCCATTGATTTTTCTTTTCTTTTTTTTTTCAACGAGTTTCGCGGTTTCTGAGTGAATGAGAAACAGAGTTGTGAGTTTTTTAGAACATAAACCCTAACGAAGGAGACCGGTCTTGTCTAAAATAAGTCCCGTTTTTTTTGTTTAATGCCAAATGACCCCAAAAGTTTACATATTACCATTTAAGTCCAATACGTGAAAATTGTATTAAATTATTAATAAGTCCTATATGTTTCATTCAGGCCCCCGGTAGATGTGAAGAGAAAAAAAAAATAACCACATGGATTTGACAAATCACAATTCACAAGAGCTGGTAATTTTGGAAAACTGTGTATTAACCTTTTGTAATTGAAATAGTACATTCAAATAGTTAACATTGAACCCATTACACCATTATGTTAGCATAAAATATAAATAGCCCCATTCAGTTCAAAAGAGCCCTTCTGTTTTCTACCAAATTTATTGTGTTACATTCTGCCAGGTTCGAGATTTTGAATTGGTCTCAGAAACAAGTTTCCTGATTCAGCATTCCATTGGACTCCAGTCTTCATCATATGAGGCAGCTTCAGCTGTGCAATTTTGTCTTTGTTGATGGAAGTTGGACTCTTCTCCCCAGCCGCCGGATAATATTCAGGTTGTTTGACAGATATCTGTTGCACTTGTTTAATCAAATCCAGAGGAGAGAGTTTCCCGACCATCTGCGAATTAGATGAAGCCTCATCAGCACACATCCTAGCACCCTGCTGCTGCTTCAACATTTCCCTTGTTGCTGCTGCTGGTTGGTTTGCTGTTGTAGTAGCAACGGCAGGTGTTGAACGAATATGTGGTGGAGGATAAAAGCATCTCTTGAAGAAAGGGTGCTGCAAGGCCTCTGCAGCCGTAGGCCTTTTGCAGGGATCCCAAGAACAGAGTGATTCGAACAGGCTGATTACATCCTGACTTGCTGATGGCATTAATGCTGAGAGATTGGCTCGGGGTAACTCTGGGAACTGGTAGTTAATTGCCCTTGCTTGACAAAGTCCATCGGCCCAAGAATCCATTGTAGGACTCCCAAGAACACGGCATATTTTGTACATCAGATCAGCTTCACTAGTACCCGGAAAAAGAGGACAAAAAGTGAACAATTCAGCCATGATAGCTCCCATAGCCCACATGTCAGCTTTTGAGCTATACAGCCCTGACGGAAATAGCATTTCCGGGGCTCGATACCATCGTGATCCTACATAATTCGTATAAGGCGGGCCAGAATTGATTTCCCTTGCAAGACCAAAATCAGCAATCTTGATAATACCTTGCGAAACAAGCAAGTTTTCAGGCTTCAGGTCTCGATGAAAATACCCATTCTGGTGCATGTAACTAAGTCCCTGGAAAACTTGGAAAAGCAATGCCTTGATTTCAGCTTCAGAGAAAAGCTTCCGATCCCTTGCTGCCATAAGTTGGTAAAGATTACACTCCATGCATTCAAACACCAAGTATAATATGCTGTTGTTCTGGAAGAGATCTTTAAGCTTCACAATGTTTGAATGATTCAACTTCCGCAGGCACTTAACTTCTCTCAGATTGAAGCAATCCTCCCTTGAAGGATATCTCTGCTTCAATTGTTTGATTGCAACAACTTCTCCAGTGTGCTCATTGAAAGCCTGAAAGACACGCCCGAATGCTCCGCTACCAAGTTCTTTGAAACCCGAATACTTGTCCATTACTATGGATGAACGAGAAACCAGATTCTCTCTTTGTATGTATGTGAGTTTTAATTTGTTCTGAAAATAATGCTAGTACAAACTAAAACTTCTAAAAGCCATTATACGATTGAATGGATGTTTAATTTATCTAAGACACAATGCGAGAGCAAGAGAGTACGTACAAATAACAAATTAACAAATTTAACAACAAATGGGAAACTTGTTGCCAAGTCGCAACCTTTTATAAACAACTACTAGTTTCCTTTTTAGCTTTGGAAAAAAGAATCATTACTTCATTAGAGTTCTCCCAATTATCAGGAAGTTTCCTAACCCCATCATGGACTAAAAATTTTTTTTTTACATATTATTATTAATTTTTTTGGGTTTAAATCTAATATTCAAAAGTGGAGTTAATTAAAATAAAAATTACTAAATATTACTAATTTCATTAAATTTAGAGCATAATCCTTTTGAACCCATTAACTTACTTATTTTTGGGATTACACCTCAGTCCCCACCATTGACAAATTTAACCAGGCGAAAACATAATTACGTAATCTTTCACTTGTGAAATTCATATATCAATTTGTCGTATAGTTCTTGAGTGAAACAGAAAAACAGATTAGGGATTTCAAACTTTAAGAAATTATGTAAAATGGATTAGAAATTGATTAAAAACAAATATTTCGATCTTGACCAATTTACATTTAAAACTGACAAACGTCATTCTCTAAAATGAAGAGCAGCCGAGGGCTATTTTTACACGAACCACACTCACAGAGATCCATTTCCACATTCAGATGAGCTAAAAACTGCAATTTCATGTCACAAACATTGTACAATACAAATAGTCATTCCATGCTATCTTCCAGTAAACCATGTGGGATAACAGAAGTTTTTGACAGCATTACACTAACTAATAAATGAATGAAAAATTTCCCATAAAATCTTCGTTATAATGGGTCATGCAATTACATTGCCAACAATCTTGGAATCTTCATGACGTGTGTGTAAACATTAAAGTTTCACTTGTGCAACATTTTAACACTCCCCCACTATTGAACTTTAAGTCTACCATAAACTTCATTCGAAATATCCAAGTGCATGTCCCTTGAAAGGAAAAAATTCAATTATAATGTCTTCCCATAACCTACTCTTTTATCCCCATCTGGTCCTTTTTCTACTAGCTCTATGAATAAGTTGAGCTTCAGTCCCCACGGGAGCCACTGCCACTTGTTGAAGGTTTCTTACCACCATACTTCTGCCAAAGACCAAAAAATCTGTTAACTTCAGCGCACCGATGATAAGAAGCTATGTGGCCGCAATATTCAAGTACTTTGAGCTTACCTGTTTTCCAATGTTGAACGGGATATATTTGTATTTGATCATATGTGCGATTTGGCGTCTCATCGTAAGAACAAACAGAACAATCCAGTAACAAAGTAATATAGGCCAAAACACAGGAACATCAAATACAGAAAAGAACGTCATTACAAAAGCTATGCAGAAAGCCTTGGTCATGGAGTACCTGAAACCACAGCAGAAGGAAAATTTTATGATCAGCCACAATAACAAGATTCTATCCCCTTGTTATTGAAGAGATTCACTCATTTCAATCTAGCTAAATCACATGCTCCCAATGTCTCAAGAAATGTAAAGAGTAGTTAACAAGGCATGGAATGAGAAAGGTCATCTCAGAGTCGCACAAGGATGGCACTGTAACCTCAGACCGCATCAGTAACCAAATCAGCAACCATAGAACATAACCCCCGCTAAAGAAGCAGGTCATCCCACAAGAATGAAGCTGGGATTCATAATTAATTTCTAAAACACCACTCAGAAAATCAAATCATCTCAGAGTCACACAAGGATGGCACTGTAATCTAAGACTGCATCAGTAACCAAATCAGCAACCATAGAACATAACCCCCGGCAAAGACGCAGGTCATTCCCAGAAGATGTAACTGGATTCATAACTAATTTCTAAAACAGCACTCAGAAAATCAAACATCAGTCATAAGAATGAAAGGAGTAACTCTAAAGGAGTAATGAAAATGGTCTTTAAAGTGCCAACACATCCCATTTATTTCAAAGATAGAATGCCAGAGAAACACAGAGTTTCTCCAGTATAATAACATTCAGGACAAAGAAATGAGAGCTGCAAACTAAACATTTATAGAACATCACGTATTTCAAAGATCCAAAGCCAATGGGGGAGATCATCTTATCTACTAAAATTCAACATAGAAACTTTTAGGACAAGAAACAAGGGCTGGAACTTATCGTGCATTAGAGTTTATTAAACATTTGTAACAATTCAAGTTCGAAAATATAAAAAGGCAAATACAGGAGATACACTGTACAGAAACTTACGACGTGATACAAGCAGTGACTCAGATGACATTAAGGTTGAACAGGGGTTTCTTGGGCCCAATCTTAAAGAAAGAATGCTAACTATACATAAAACTACTGTCATTATGACACATCTATTAGGTCCGAACTTGGAATGACAATTAAAACAGCTATTAGGTCAATCACTGACATGATGTGGCCTTAATATTAAACAAACAATGAGGTTGAGGTACATCCCAACTATTCATGGCTTCCTTGCAACATCCCATCACAAGCACCAAATAAACCAAGCAGCCTACAGATTAATTAACAAGACAACAAGCATTGCCAGATCGGCTATAAAATATTGAACCAAAATGTTACAGAATTTTCCAAGATATGCAAAACACCAACATATAAGCATTCATGAGATATTTCCGTTACCAAAATTTAAACTCTGGGAGTCGGCGAATAAAAGGCTTGAATTCATCAGAACCCTTTGTCGGCAACAAAGGCCCATCAGTGACTTCAATTTCAGGATCAACCAGAGGCGACAAAAACCCAATAAGCAAATTCAGCAGATAGATCCCAAGACCATATGATATGATGTAGAATCCTTGCACATAAAAAACCCGCAAACAGTAGATAGCCACAATTACAAGAGTTCCAATCCACCTATAAACTGCATGTGGAGTAGTCTTGTCCAGGTAATACTGATATAGCATCCAAGCATCATGTCCCCATTGTGATACAGGTGATGCCGCTGAGGAAGTATCGCCTCCAATTCCCTCCATTCAATTGAAGTACGAAAAGTCCTGCAAATATATAGCACAGTCCAACCGAATTACACATTCATATTCATATAGATCACCAGATATAACATATACATAAATGTAACTGAATGAATACCAGTGCTTGTCAAAAACTTCACTGACAAACCTAGAGACTACAATAGCTTCAGGTCTAATCCCAATTTAAGTAATAATGATGAACACCTCCGCCCTGCTAACACTAATTGCCCGCATGGTTATTCATTCAATTCAAGCTTCAAATCAGAGACCCAGATACCGATTTATGATAGAATCACATATTAACACTCATAAAAATACGCCAAATCTCACAAGTAAATACTCCAAATAGATACTTACCTAATTACTTAAAGAAACCCATGAATAATAATCATAATAAAAAGCCCATGACAACAAAAACATCTTAAAAGATGACAAAATGGGGGGAAAATAAAAAGCTAAAAAAAACTACAAAGACTTAGTTTAAAATGCAATTCATTAGCCGTATTCCTCTATATATTTCCATCAACCAAAGATCCAAAGAAATACCCAAAAAACCAAAAACAGGAAAAAAAAAGAAGAAAAAAACCCACCTAAAAGAAAGATGCAAGATTTTATCTTTTCATTTTCCCAAGCTTTCTCGCCCGCCAAACACAAGCGAGGGTTTTTCTTTTGTTTCTTTCTTCGACAGCTAATTTACTTCGAAGTTAAAAAGGAAACATCAACCACAGATCTAAACGAAACAAACCCAGACAGCAAATCACAAATCCCAGATTCGCGGCGCATTAATTAATAAAAACAAATAATAATCGAAGATTAAAAAAATGGATATCAAATTAAACGAGGATCAACTGATGAAAGAAGAGTAAAGGAGCTGACCTTGAAACGAGTCTTTTGTTGTTCACGTAAAAGGACTCAAATTGATTTGAGGGAAGCGAAGCGAAGCGATTTGAAATGCGACCAGATCTTGCAAGAGATTAAAGAAAAGTGTTTCTGTTTTTCTTTTTCTTTTTTTGGTTTTCATTTTTTATAATTTTTTTCATTTTTTTCACATTTTTTTATTATTAGAATTTAGAGGTTTATTAATGTTACCCGACAGTGACGGCATTGAAAAGTCGTTGAAAGACGGAGTTATCAGCACGTGCCTGACGACGAATATTATTTCGAAGATACTCTGGGTAATATTAGAATACAGTCCCTGTAGTTTATATATTCTCAAATAAGGATATTGTTTATACAATTGTATTAATTAGGTCCTTTCAAATCAATCATTGATTGGGTTATGGGTAATTTACCTACTCATCATTCTCAAGATCAAGTATTCAAGTTATCTCTTGCGAATTTTTACATGTTAGAACAATAATAAATTTTTGGTTAAAACCATCACATATAATCCAAGAACATTTATATTGTACCACCAAGAATCAATAATATGGAAGCATAACTGAATCCATAATGCTTGATTGCTCTCTAGAGTCGTGTGGTTAGTCTTCCAAATCAACACATTCTCTTGGAGAATCCTTTAAGTTTCTCGCTACACTCTCTCTAATGATGGGATGTCAGAAGAGAATATAATAATACGTGTGACCTGAGAACTATAACCACTTGTATAAATAACTTTTTCTATTATATTCATATTTCAGCCCATCATAGAAATAGTAATTACCCTTTTAGTCTCTACACATTAAAGGCCTATACACTATTAGATATATTAAAGTTTAAATTACCGAAAATTTTATCAAATCACTTTTAATTTGGCTTTACCCTATATGACAGTCTACAACACATAATTACCTACATATAAGCCCAATGTTGGATTAGGATCCAATAACGTCGGATTAAAAAACAAACTTGATGTTTTTAAAATTTTAAAAGTAAATTTAACTTTTTATAAATCTAAATATTCATATTACATCATTACTAGGGATGGTAAAATCTGGGTCTGGGTCTGGGTCTGGGTCCGAGTTTGGCCTTCCTGGTTCCGAACCCTAATGACAACTCACCTAACCAGATTCAGATAAAACCCCATAATTTTTAACTCCGGAACTGGTACGGGTTCAACCCGAAAAAATTCGGGTATCCAAATTTCGGGTTTTAAACTCGGATAATTGGATGGAGGCAGAAATGATGAAGTCTTCGTGCATGCCACTCTTGGCTCTTTAGAATTTGCAGAAAAGGTAGAACAAATTCATGGGATCTAAATTAAGCTTGCTTACTTAATTAATAAAGTTTACAATTACATCCATATTATGAGTTAAAAATTTTGCATTTGGCTATTCACAACAACAAAAAATTAAATAATTACCAAAGCGCCGGTGAGAAGGGATTAGCAGTTTCCTTCAGATGTCGGCCGAGGCACCAGCGAGTCTAGGAGGTGACAGCCACAAGAGCGGCGAGCAAAGTTTGAGATCCAACATCCACAAACAAGAGAGAGATGTGATCGAATTTGACGAGAGATGAGAGATAATATCAAAATTGACAATGGCAGAGCTTGGTTGTTGCTTTTGATGATGATCAATGATGAATTGACGATGATTTAAATTGATATTGAGGATGATTTAAATTATTTTTGCTGTTCATGATGAATTGACGATGATGGATGATGGATGATGAAATATTGAATTGAGGTTGAGGATGAGGAAAATAAAGGTGGCGGTTTGTGTAGTGGTGTGAGGTTTTAGGTTTTTTTTTTCCTTTTTGCTTATTTATATTAATAATAAAAATTAATTAATTAATCAATTATAAATACTATAGTCTAGGTCCGGGTTTTAAAAAATGCTGTAGGATTCCGTATTTTTCATGTATCCAAGCCGGGTTGAACCCGGATCGAATAGTCCGAATTTGTCCGGGTTCGAGCTAGGTCCAGAAAAATTTACCATCCCTAATCATTACATTACATTATTGATTGATGAGGTTTTAATAGACTTCTTATTATAATATAATATTTTTTTAAAAAATAAAACCTTAAAAACCATGTAGGGCCGGCTCTAACCAATTGGGGGCCTTAGGCGAAATTTTATTTTAGGCCTTGTAATGTTAAAATATGAACTCTTATGGAAGCATCAAACAGCTCAAAAAAACTCTTATAGAAACATCAAATATCTCAAAATTCAAATATGTTCAGTAATATCTTGAATTAGAACAATTATCAACAACATCACCCAAAAAAAAAAGATATCTATTTATTTCCAAGAACATTAATGTTGTTTATTTCATCTTCAATATTGTTTATTTCATTCACTGTTTCATCATTGTCTAATTCATTTGAAGTTGGTTGTTCAATAACTAATTCTTCACTTAAATCTATATCTTTCTTACTAATTGTGATAAATTTATCAAGAGCTCCTTTTTGAGATTGGACTAATTTTTCTATTCTCCTTTTTTTTGCAATTTTCATATTCTGATGCATATTTTCTAGTTGACATGTTTCTCAAATCTAAAAAAACAAACAAATAAACAAAACCAATTTTTTCTTTCTAGATTATTCAAGCCATAAATCAATTCAAAAAATTAAAAATAAATTAAATTTAAAAAGGATAAGAAAAATAATAATTAAAAAGAGAAAAAAAATAGAATGATAGCACCTGAAATTGACTAGATGAACATAACGATGGCAATGAATATACGATTCGTAGAGAAAGAGAAGAGAAAAAGATTTTTTTTTTTTTTTTGCTAATGCAATGTGTATCCATTTATAGATAATGAGGTTTTAAATATATGTTAATGGAATACTAAAAGTTAGCTCCCAAATCAATCGTTAACAATTTTAATATGAGTTAGTTTTGGAAAAGGAAGGCATTGAATATTTTTTTGGGGAAATAGTAGAAAAAAAAATGAAGTAACATTCCAAATAATTATTACAGTTAACAATTATAAGAGTTATTTTTAGAAGGGAAAGCATTGAAATTTTTTTTTGGGAAATAGTAGAAAAAAATAATGAAGTAACGTTCCAAATAATTATTATACCATTAAAGTTTGTCTTATATTTAAGGTGAAGATTATTAAATAATAGAGATAATTATGAATGAGAGAAATAATATGTTAAAGCCTAAAAATTAGGCTTTTCTACAATATATATGTAAGTTAAATTTATTTTTAAATATTAAAAAAATATTAATTATACTAATTAATAAACAGATATCTAAAAATTGGGGCCTTTCTAAATAATGGGGCCCTAGGCGACCGCCTAGTTCGCCTAATACTAAAGCCGCCACTGAAACCATGAGCATGTAAGGTATTTCAATGGTTTGAATGGATCTTAGAATCAGTTAAAACTAATAAATGAATTACTCTTTATTTGAGAAGTTTAAAATTCAGGGACATATGTGCTATATTCTAAATTTAAAATTATTTTCGTATGGGATGAATTCGATCTAAAAAATATTAATTTCAAATGATATCTTTTTTTCATTAGATTTTAAATTTTGTAATTAATTCATGTTAATTTAGTAATCGATGATGAATTTATCCATAAACCTGAATAAAATATTTATATTATCCATTCTTCATTTCATTACATCTTAGTTAAAAGTAGAGGTGGGCAAAACCGGGTTCGGATCGGGTTAGATCGGGTTGAAGCAAAACTAATCCGAATTAAACCCGATTATATATCCGATCCGAATATGTACAGATCGGATCGGATCGAATTGGGTGAATTTATGCTTGTTTTCATCAAAAATTCGAATCAGATCGGGTTAGCTCGAGTTGAAACAAAACCAATCCAATTGAATTATATGCATCATCCGAACCCGATTTTTTTCGGGTCGGGTTGGGCTAAATGCCCACCCCTAATTAAAAGAGGAAAAATGAAATTTGTTCGGCCAATATCTAACGAACAAGTCGTTGACTAAAAGTAAAAGAGTAACCAACAAGGGCCCTGGCCCAATAAGCCCTTTTTTTTTTTTTTCACTTGCTAGAAATTTTTTTGTTTGAGAAGACTTGCTAGATATTTATAACTACGAGTCTTTAACCATTAAAATTGACATTTTTTTATGAATTAGACCCTGCAATACTTATTTTTTCATACTTTGACCCCTAAATAATTATTTTTATACTAATTGGCCCTCATTAAAATTTAAAATTTTGGCTCCACCCCTACTTGAGATAGTTATTCGGGGTGAGCATCCTTGGCTCTCTTTGTAACTTGATGGGATTTTTGGAGTCTTGTAGTTGTGCTTCACGCCAAGTGATAAACAATGCTAAAATTTTATTCTTTAAGAGCTCGTATACGAGTCATAGGATCAACTTTTTAAAATTTTCTTATCAGGATTTTGAAGGATCAAGTTACTTTCACTTCTCTAAGAGTTCCTATACTTCAAGGAATTCCTAAGAAGAAGCACTTGGAGGGTATTTATTAGTAATAGAGTTAGAGGGAAACTAAAAAGCTAGATAAGAAAGTTATTTTTTATGGTAGGTCAAATTTAATTTGTGTAGTCTGTTATCATAGTCATGTAATTCCACGACTTCATGGTTTATTAGTGGCCATGTTTACTCAAACAAATAAATGGTTGGATTCACAATTTATATGGACTGGTTGAATGTGATAGAAAAAAGATTAATTTATGGTGTGATAGATATTTATCAGATCCCATTCTCCTATGAGAATGAGATTTTTATTCCTTATTCCTAAATTATGATGGGCTCCATGATTCTTATTTCATTTTCACATCCATTTTGTGAAGTAAATACTGTCAATAATTTTAATTTTAGATTCCGATTATTAAATTTAGTAAGTAAACACAATATTATATTATGCATTGCTTCATTTCATTACATCTGAGTTAAAAGATAAAAAGTGAAATTTGGTCGGCCAAAATCTAACGAACAAGTCATTGACTAAAAGTAAAGGAGTCACCAACCTCTACCCAAAAAAAACAAACAACCGAGTAACCAACAAGGGCCCCGGCCCAATAAGCCCTATTTTTTTCCTCTTCAGATATTTACAACTTCGAGTCTTTGACGGTAAAATAGACTTTTTTTATGAATTAGCCCCTACAATACTTAATTTTTGAAACTCTCACCCCTTAATAATTATTTTTATACTATTTGGCTGCTGTGCAAATTTTAATATGCATGCAACTGCACGAGTATCAAGTTTTAAGAAAATAAAATTTAATATAAACTAATTAAAACTCTACTCTAATTTAAAAATATATATTTTATTTGAGAAAATAAAACTAAAAATGAAATTAAAATTAAAATGAATAAATTTAACACTTGAACGCAACAAATTGAAGTATCAGGGTTTCCGAATCCATCACAGTTCAACTTAACAATTTTTTAATTATCATCAATACCTCAATTTAGAGCGCAACTCGAAATCAATCTATGTCTACTCATGAATATAACAATTAAGCCCAATTAAAATTAATATTATGTAAGTTCTTTTTTTACTTAATAGTATGATATTTAAGCATCTCATGTAAATAATATTGAATAACAAATAGTCAAAGTTTTCCTAAGTATTATGTGTAAATAATTTAATGCACTTGCAGGGTAATGCTAATAGAGTTAGTACTTGTTTAGCATGGTTTATCTAATGGCCATAAGTGTTTATTTAATTCTGTAGGTTCTTTTCAAAAAATTTTTTTGTTGTTTGGTTGTTTTTTTAGTAGAGCTTTTAAAGTTTAAATAAGTTATTTTCTCTCTACGTGTAAAAGCTCAAAATTTGGGCTTTTAAGAGTAGAGGTTGAAAAGCTTTTTTAAAATATCTAAAATATCATTTACTTATTTCATAATCTTATTTCATTCTTTTCATAACATAACCTTAAAATTAAATAACTTGCCTATTAAAGTAATTTTACAATTTTTTATAAAAGCTCTCATGGACAATCAAACAACTAAAATTTTTTTTAGAGCTCTACTGATAAAAACTCTGCTTGAATAAGCTTTATTTGAAAAACTATACTAAACAAAACCTTATAGGGAAGCTAGGAAGCTAGATAAGAAAGTTACTTTCTATAGCAGGTCAAATTTAACTTGTGTAGTCTGTTATCATAGTCATGTAACTCCACAACTTCATGGTTTACTAGTGGCCATGTTTACTCCTCAAACAACTAAGTGGTTGGATTCGCAGTTTATCTGGACTGGTTCTTGTGACACTTGTAAAATGGTTTTTGTTTCATGCCAACAAGTTTGTGCTCCAAAGGAGTTTAGAGGTTCGGGCATCCATGACTAGTCTCTGCTAAACCATGCAGCCCTTCTTAAGACTGCTTGGAATATTTTGACATCTTCGTCAATTTGGTGTGAGATCTTAAAAGGTCGGTTTCAACTTTCTTTATATAATCGATCTCAATCTTATTCCAAGTCTTCCATTTGGCTGGGTTTCAAGGCTATGATTCCTACTTCAGTTGCTAATTGCCATTGGGTGATGGTTGATGAGAAAAAAAGATTAATTTGTGGTGTGATATGTTTCATATATTTTTATATATCTTTGGATGAGAGTTTTCTTCTCTCATCCCCCCACTAGTTTGTAGGTGGAGCTACCATTCTTTCAAATTTCTAAAAAGTTTGTGGCCGTTAATTCTAGGACGTATTTGTGAGCAATTTGTAAGGATAAAATTCAGTGAAATCAATTAATTTTATTGTTTCATTGTTGGGCCTTGAACTGGGCTTTAAGAAAAGCTTGGGCCCAATTTGGGCTCACAACATAACCCCTTGGCCCGGTCACCTTTAGATTGGGTGCGAAGCCTGTGCTTGTTTTTGCCAACCCTAACAAATACACATGTCATATTACTTTAGTTTCAATTTTTAAGAGATATGAGAGAGCTTGGAGTTAGGTCGTAGACTTATGGTATGGTTGTCACTATCCAAAGTAAAATAATTTTCATACGACTTTCAATAAATGTTGATTTTCACTAAAATTTAAATACTTTTATTGCAAAGTTTTATTTCACAACAGTTGTAATTTACTACAAAATCTTAATTTCAAATAAAATAATTTTTATTTTACAAAAGCTGTAACTTAGCTCAAAATCTAAATTTCAATTAGTGTTAGTTTAACTAATTTTTTTTTAACCGTTCAATTGATTTTTTTTTTAAATTATTATCCTAAGAATTGAATTGAAGTGATATAAAAATTTCGATATTTGAACCCACTCACATCAAATGAGAAATAATTAAGTTGTTAGTCATAGGATAAGAATTATTAAAAAAAACAAAAACTTGCATAAAAACAAATAGTTTCGAAATGGAAACCTAAATCATCAAAATATATATATTCCAAAGACAATTTGGTCGAAGATTAGACAATCTTGTACCATATTTCTTGCATTAAAAAGATAACGTCAAAAGCATAGGACAAAAAAATCAAATAAGACGGAACACGACACAGTAAAATTGTAATGAATGGACTCCAAGGAAAGAAGAAAAAAAAAAAATAGAAAGGTGAGATATCATCAGAAAAATTTTAACGTGGAAGAATAATAGCCAAGAGATCCAAGTTTGAATTTGCTTGGTGGGGAAACAAGATGCGTGGCAATTGATGAGACATCTACCCACGAAAACTTTAATTATGTAAAGTGAACTTATGGTAATTTTTTATTTTTATTTTTATTTTTTTGATAATTTTAAAAACACCACTTGGTGTCGGCTAGCTCCACTCGCATGAGCCGAGCGCCGGTCGCCACTATTGGCTCGAACCATGGGTTAGACCTTGGGTTAAGTGACCCGAAAGCATATTCATGGCATTGGTCCTAACTTCCAATTTTTTTTAAAAAAATATATTTCTTATGGTAACATGAGATGCTATATGTGCATATTCTTAGAACAATACTCCAATGCCATGCACGAGTGGAATTGGATATATTATCTCTTAAGCTCTCTCTCTCTCTCTATCTATATATATATATTCTAATCAAGAATTTTAAACTTTGTTAAAATCTGAAAGTATGATTAAACTACATAATTTAATAGTGTAATGGCATTATACTATTAAATTATACGATTTAATAATTTTTAAATTTTAATAAAGTCAAAGATTCTAGGCTAAATTAACATTATATACACATACACACATACGTATATATGTAAACAATATTGAAAAATATCTATACTCTTGTTCCTTCTTCAAAAAATATCTTTGATGATTCATTGGGTTGAGCAACAAGTTGCATAAATATATATAGGCGAGTGAATCGATGTTGTGGGTATTAAAAAAAAATATGTTAAAGTGAGGAGAATGCACATTAAAATATAAAAAAATATATATTTTAATATATTAAAGACTGTATTTTTTATTTATTAATATATTTAAAATTTATATTTTTTTATTTGTTAATAGCATCCTTACTTTGTTAAAATAAAGATGTCTTCACTAAAAAATTATTATATATATATTTATTTATTTTAATTTAAAACTTTAGATTTTATTAAAATCTAAAAAAATTATTAATTTTTTAAACTTAAATAAAATTTAGAATCCTAGACTAAATCAATACTATATAAACATAAAGAAAAGTACTCTTCGTTGTATCATTATTAAGATTCTTTATCATTTTTATGTTGCTCCCAAAGGCAAAACCCGTCTAGCAATCTCATTTATTCAAATTTTCTTTTTCTTTGTTTCTTTTTGTTTTTTTTTTTTAATAAAAAGGGAATTTAAAACATTGGTGGACAGATGTGGGTCGTCACAAAAAGGCAAAGATGGGAAATCAGAAGAAACCCAATCTTGAGAGCCAGAATACACGCAACTTGTATAAACATTTATGCAACTTGTTGCTCAAACCCAATGAATCATCATCAAAGATATTTTTTGAAGAAGGAACAAAGAAGATAGATATTGTTTGCATAAAGTGCCAAAGATTTGAGTAAACCTACGAAGCAACATGTCCTCAGCTCATGATTTTTTATGATTATCTTCTTTTCTCAATTTGCCATGGGAGTCTAGGTGTGTATATATATATATATATACATATATATATATATATATATATATATATATTTTAATGTAACTCCCATTACAAATTGCATCCTAACAAATTATTTAACGCCGAAAATTCATTTCATAATCATTAATGGGATGGGATGTCCCTATTGGATGTGAAAAAGACAAGGCCACATCTTATGTATATTTGCATTCAGTAGCAGACCCAGACTATAAAATTAAGGAGACTTAATTAAAAAAAAATTTTAAATTAATTTAGAGTATCTATTATTTTTTTAATTGTTTATTTTAATATATTTAAAGTCTCAAAAACTTAAATTCTATTATTTTATCTTAAATTTAAAAAATAATAGTAATAATTTATTTATTTTAAATAATAGACCTTATTGTTGCTACATTTGTGAAAGTATAATTTTTCTAAGTAATTTTCACTAAATATAAAAAAAAAATTAGGTGACTATTTGGATTTGAACCAAGTCTCCAAAACTACTAAAAAGAACTCTTATCACTAAACTACAAGTATTTTATAATATGAATAATGTATTTAAATTATTTTTATTTAATTCTTTCAGAAGGGGTATGAAGTACATTTATAAGAGAAAATAATGGCCAGCAGGGCTTCAGCCCCTCCTAAGACTTAGCTAGGTCTGCCATGTTTGCATTGGTGAACCTAGATTTTACCTAAAATATATCCCATGGATTCCCCATGGCATTTTTAGGTTGTTGCCATGCACAAAGACTTCTACTATATTTTTGAAAATTTTGATTTTTCAATTGCAGAGGTGTGCTCTTTTTTGGAAATATAACAATTTATTTTACCAAAGCATGACTTCAGAATTCAATATATCTCCAAAAATTGCAATCAAGTTCTAGATAGATTAGTTAAATTTGCACTTTGTTTTTGTAGTTCTTTTATTTTGCTTGAAGATTTTTTGTATGAACTATCTTATTATTTTTTAGATGCATTCATTCGGATCTAATGAATATTCTTCTTTTCAAAAAAATTGTAGAGGTGTGAAAATATTGAATACATATAAGGTTAAAAGACCTAATAATAATTTCTAAGCAAATAATAGAAAATAAAAAGACTTAAATAATTAAATTATTTTAATAAAAAATTTGAGGCGAGTGTTATGAGACATGCCTATCAATTCTTTAATAAAAGTAACGCGCGATTCACACTAATTTCTTTAGAAAATGAATTAAAACATCATGCATACAATTTATGATGTGTGTATATCGCACCTCTTTAAATATATTATTAGTTGTGATTATACACAATACTTTCAAAGAATGTATTAATATATGTATACACAACTGACTGATTGATTGATATACTTATTGACTATAAATAATCAATTAATCATCATCATTTGCAATTACGTATATTCAGAAATTAATTGAGAAATGGAACTTGCAAGTAAAGTACATGCTTACAATCAAAGCTCTTTCAAAGTTGTGACTCAATTATCTTGACTAATATTATTCGGATCCTTTAATTTCTTATCATTTATATTATTTACATGTTTGTTTGGAAACTTCCCAAATCATTCAATCAGAGAGAAGCAAATCAAAAAAGTACATCTGGTGGGACCGTTTTCATATGTCGGCTTCACAATTTAATAAAATAATTATAAAAGAAATGTTGCAGAGAGAGAAGTGGCTAAGCAATAAGCAAATGGAAAGCTCGGCTCTTACTTTCGTTATTTACAGTTTCATCTTCTTCTTACAACAGAAACTCCTTTTAAGGACTTTCCGTTTCTGACCACAAACTTTGTTTTCCTCCTATAAAAAAAAACACTCGCTTCTCTCCGTTTTTTGCATCTTTAAAGTGTAAATATTTCTCTCTCTCTCTCTCTCTCTAATTAAATTTATTTTCTTCAATTACCCTCTGCCCATATAGGTAAGAACTCTTGCTCTTGCATTCTTTTCACATGAATTTGTTAGTGGGATTGTGCTTTTGTTGAAGAAATATGGAGTCTTTATTGCCAAGTTGTCATTTTTATTCTTTCGTCCATATAATGTTGTTGCTTTATTTAAATCAAGAAAGTATGAGGCATCACATGCTTGCTTGTGTATGATTGTTTGTGCTTTTGCTGAAATGGGAAATTTTTTGTTGTAAAGATTAGTTGTAATGTTCTTTTGATTAACAACATGTTACTGTTGAGTTTGAGTTGAGACGTGAGAGTGAGATGCCTTGTCTAGTTATTTAACCTTTTTTTTTTTTTTACTTTTTGTGTGGGGAAAGAAAAAAACTTGGGGTTGGTGGCATTGCTTCATCGTCATGTTAGCGGGTCCCATGGAGTTAAGGTTGTTCATCTGTAGTATGAGTGCTATTAGGTTAATAAAAATGCTTTTGGTTACTTTAAACTGTTAGCCGCATAAGATAAGATCCACTAAAGCAGAAGTTCTATCCCAAAACATGGATGTCTCATTGTTTCATGGAGATAAGGTGAGAAAGGTTCCGTGACTCGTCTAACTAGATGTCGTCTGTTTGCGTTGTGTTTGAGAGTCTTTATTCATGATCTTAATTGCGGTTTGAATTTATGATGGTTTGTGCGGATGTAGAGTCTATTTTGTGTTTTTCATTTTTCATTCACTCATTTATTGGTCATTAGCATAAACCTTAACATGTAATTTGTTGGTATTTAGTATGTGGAATTTGGTTTGCACTTTTGTCAGTGTTGTCTTCTACACTTGGTCATTTGTCTACTTTGAGCATCCTTTAAATAGCTAGAGATGGCATTGATTTGGATTAATGCTAACCCTTAAGAGAGTGAATCAATTAAGCTAATTTTAGGATGACTTCTATCTAATCCTATAAACTTTATATGTTAGATTGGAAATCTCTTTTCTTTGTTCCATTACTCATTACTTGAAACAATCACTGAGGCCTTATTTCTATTCTTTTCGTATTAGTTTGATCTATTTTTCCTCCAAAATTATTGAATCGTATCAATTGCTACCAAGTTTGGACTCTGATGATGTTTACTTGACTGCATGATCAGGTGGGCTCTGATGAAGCTTTGATGAGGAATTACATTGACTGAAGCATAATTTTATATCATGTCTGATTATGTTGTACAGTCAGATAATGATAGTGATGGAATGGCTAAAGAGTCTTTGCATTTTCACCAGTCTGCTTGGATGGCTCATTGGATGCACTCTAGTTGTAAGCCCAAAAGCCAGGGTCTTCATACGTTGTCGCTCCGCTGTCCGTACAGGGAAGACAGGAACAGTAAGCAGCTTGGGCCTGAGATTCCACCCAAAATTTCTAAATCCAGAACTGACACTGTTAATGCCATGAATGAGAGTCTAAAATTAGTTTCAGAAAAATTTAGCAAAGGAAGATTAGAAAGCCAATCCTGTCCTAAGTTTATTCTTTCTCAAAATAGGGACACCATAATGGCACTGAGGAATGTCACAACCGGTGATGGGGTAGTTTATGAAATGGGAACTTCATCAGGAGAAGGCCATTTCCAGCATGAAGGTATCCCGGGGAATCTGGAGCAGCAGGTAAAATCACCTGCTGAATCTCTTCATCAGAAAAGTTTAGCTGTTTCAACATCTTTTCAGCATGATGTAGGTTCAAGTTCTAAAGTTGTGCCACACAGAAATAACAGTGGAAAGTCTCCTGTACACTCCTTCATATGGCAACAAGAAGAGCTTAATCGACCAAGCCATCTTGTTAAATCTAAAGAACACTGGAAAAATACTAAATTTCAAAGTTATTCTACGTCTTTGGTCAATGAAAAGAAAATCAGCAACTCCTTGGATTTCAGAAGATCTGGGACTGCACCATCAAGGCAAAATAATATGCCTTTGGTATTGCATGATCCCTCAACAAGCAATAATCAACTACCAGTTTTTGTTGGTAAACAGTGCGAGGATCTGCAAAATCATGGTACTAGATCTTTTGCAAACTGGAGCAGTCCTTCAGAGTCAAACAAATCAGGAAAATTACTCCATGATTTTTTCTCAGTACCAAGAACTGCTGGTTCTCTTCCTGATGTGGATACAATGGGAATGTGCACTACTGTAGATTCTATGGAACAGGTATCTGAACATCCTCCGAAGTTTTCTCAGATGACACACCATTTTATGATCACAAAGAAGGCTGGTGTCAACTTTTTTGAAGGAGGGGAAATGCTCAGAGACTCAACCTTTTCCACCAACATCAAAGGAAAAATGCTCAACGAATTCCTCAGTTTGTCTCCTGGTTTTGGTTTCCGTGTCCAGCATGGAGTGAAACTGCTACCTCTGGAAAGTTCCACAGATAGCAAGGGAAAAGAAAATTTTGGAAATGTCAAGACTTCTACAATTCGTTTACAGAATGAATCATCTGCTGACACTGATACTATGGATATGGATGTTTTCCAGAAAGACCATTTTTCTGGTATGCATACGGATATATATATATATTTTATTTTGACTTAGATGTTTACGTTGTATCATGCTAATTTATGAAAACAGGCTTCTACTGCCAAATAATTCAGGGTAATGATATGAAACATATATTACTTTGCTTATTAAGTTTATTTCTGTTCAATTTGTTGCAGGTGTGGTTTCTTCCCCAACAACTAAGGTAACTTTTGCTATTCTAGTTCTTTTAAGTAAATAATGTGTTTGAAATATTGTTTGGATTACCACTTTCTCCCTATTATTACAAATAAGCATCAACTGAAGCTTATAGGTCAAGTGGTAACTTAACATAACATTGGAGTTATTTTGACCAAGAAGCCCTGGGATGAAATCTTTCCACATGATGGCAGTTGTATTTGTATTTGCATCTGCGTTGAGGGGGCCTGTGGAACGTAAATGGTATTGTTGGCCCTTTTATATCTGTCTAAGGTTTTATCTTACAAAGTATGGAATTACAAGTTCAATTCTGAGGATACTTACTTAGTCAGATACTCGGTTATTTGCTCATAGTCATTAGTCATACGGGTAACATGGGCTTCTAGTGATGATACCATGCGGGAATTGTTTATGTTAATATTTTAATAATTCATGTTGTACTGATTACAAAGCATTTAGATCTTAGTAATGAATGATTTTTGCAGATTACCAAAGGTGCTCAAGTGTCATTAACATCACAAGCAGTGCTTGCTCCATCCACAGAAGAAACTGTAGGCGGATTGCCCAACACTGAGTTACCTGATATAAATGAAGAGCTTCTTCCTGCAGTTCTGGAGGTTGCTAGCTCAGCGGATGACAGGGAGACAAGCACCTCGAGAACCCTGAGTTTGGATGTGGATCACCTCCTTTCACATGCTGAGCTACCCACACATTCCAAATCCATTGGTTTCCCAGGGGGTCATATGGAATTGGAGCCAAGCATCAGATGGGTTAAACGTCTCAAGTTGAGTGCTTCAGATACTTATGCTCATGGTACTGAGAGCTCAAAAATGGAAGAAGCTTCTTCTCATGAAAAAGTTAACAAGTCCAGCAAAATTGTGAAATGCAGCATGACTAGTTCGGAACCGACAATTGGAAAATGCACGGGCCTTGGTAAAGAGCCAATGGCTCTGGATCAGACTGCTGGGTTATTAAGGAATGATGTGTCCTCTACGACTGAATATGTGAGGAAGACACAAGATGTGACTCCTTTGAATCCTTGGATTCGGAGATGGTGCCACCAGAGAGATGTGTCAACAAAGAAGAACAATGAAGCACTGGTTTGTCAGCCACAGAGTTCCAATGCAGCATTGGAGGAACTTCAAAAGAAGCAGTTTCCTAGCATTGCTGCCATGGCTCTGATGGGAAAGGCCTTGAACAGTTTTCAGCCATGTGAATTTAGGAAAAGGGGGACGTATATTGTTTGGAATACTTAGGGATTGTGAGATAACACCTCATGGTTTAATATATGCAAGGTACAAAGAGCAAGTTAACCATTCAATGGGATCATGCTGGTTCTATTGGTGATTGTAGTTTCGGAAAGGGAACAAATCTTTAGCCTTCAACAATGACCAAATCAGTGGACAGGATGTGGACATTTGATTAGCCAGAAAACCCCTCGGTATTTGGACCTTTTGCCCGGATTGCCCCTTTATATTGTAAGGAAAACTAGGTTTTCGGAATAATGTTATTCAGGCAAGAATTTTGTACAGGCCTTGTTCTCTTGAATTTAGGTGATGAGTGGAAGATGAAATCGGTGACCTCAACTGCTGTCACTTTGTTCTGTGTATTTCAATGTACTTTTGCCATGCTGCACATACACCCTTTTCGGTCGTCCCACCTTTACTATAAAGGACCCTGAGACATGCACAGAATCAAGAAAAAGAGACTGTATGGCATTGCTATCCCTATCAATAAGCACATTTTGAAGTAATTTTGTTGATGTTGTTTGCAGATAACGATTTTGTGAGATTGTTAATTACACTTGTTCATTTTTGTATTCTATCACTATTTTGTTTGGTGGATGTAGTATCTGGTATGTTTTGGCTCGGTATAACGCAATTCAATGATGGTTGTTTCAACAGTTGGATAGAGGAGATGTTAATATGGATTAACTTAGTGGCTTCTTACAAGAGGAATGGCTTCAAATGAGAGATTTCTAACATCTTTTCTTCAAAGCTGGAGGCCAGTCTCTTTTAATTCATTTCCTTCTTTCAATGCTTTCTTGTCATTGTATTTGAGTAGTTAACCAGATAGAGGCCAAGCTAGGTGACTGATTGGAAAGAACAGTATGAGTCGGTTCTTTGCTATCAGTCTTCGTCTTTTAAGAACATGCGAGAGAACGACTAAATGTCGTAATTGATGCATTCTTGTTTATTTAGAGCAAATCCTGGCCAGTATGTGTTTAAACAAATCAATGATCATGAATCATGGTTCCGTTCTTCATTTTGCATCCAGTCTGCTCTAGAGCGGATTCAAAGAAACCGCATCCATGAATACTTGAGTCTACACAAGGGGGGGCAAACTGAATGATCATGTCTCTTACAGTGAGCAAACCCGTTGCCTGCAGCGAATCATCAACTAGAAAACTGCAACTGCTCTTTGTCTCAGCCAGATTCTTCATAGCTGCCTTGAGGGTGTCAGTTTTCTTGTTGGTGATCGGCTGGTCCATTCTCGGAAGGAAGCTGTTTCTCATCCTGAGAGCCCCTGCTGAGAGGAGGGCTCCAATGTCTCGTTCAATGGTTGGATCAGTGTCTGGTTTGCTAGTCTCCATGTGAATGAATTCCACGGCAGTTAAAGTCCTGTAATTATGTCAAACGTGAGTAAGTTTCTACAGGTCAAGAAGAGGCTGTGGAAGCCCAGAATATTATGCCTCTTACTTTCTTTTATGCAGGAGATTGTCATTCTCCAGCAGACGATAAATATCACTTCTTCTTATCATACCAATCAGCCTCTTGGTTCCTCGATTCACAACCGCCATTGCATCTACTCGATTTTGACCCAAAATCCAAAGAGCTTCTGCTATGCTTTGGTCTTCATACACTTGAACAAAAAGATCTTCATTCTCAAATCTGAATAGGGAAAATGGATAAGTGCAAAAGCAGCTCAAAGTTGGCCATTTTGAAAAGTTTGTTATGGAAATATTTTTTAGGATGTATATTCTGGTTTAGCATACCGAAACTCAGATAAAGGCTTGTCTGCGATTCCATCAAACCAGTCCAGTCCATCCGATTGAAGCAACAGCTGGATTACTGCATTCTACCATGTTTCAAGCAGTAATTTATCCAAGAACAGTATAAAACTATGTCAGATTAGCTATTCATGCCTCCCTAACAGCAATGATGAATAATGAACAAACAATACTTAATTTGGAGCGTTTAAAGAATCAATAATTCTTAATTACAATGACTAGTTGATCAAGAGCTGGTCTACAAATCAGCATCTGAACTTGCAGGGAACAAAAGAAAATTCTACTGCTGTAATGTCAGTAACCGAATACTATATGCTGATTAATAAGTATAACTTGTAGCCAAGGTACCTGTGTGACAAAACCAATAACCTTTGAACCAGGCTTCTCAATGACAGGCACCACTTGCAGCAGATGCTTCGAAAGCAGTAGCAGAACATGAAAGAGTGTATCATCTAACCGCACAGGGAAAAAGGAGTCCCACAGGAATGATTTAGCTAGCTCACCAATCTGTTGTATATGGAGCAACACAAAGTTACCATAATCCAATCTTGTAGAAAACAGTAAAAATAATTTGTTATTGAATTTGAAAACTGTGTTCGAAAACATCCCAATCATTTTTTAAATGGAAAGAACCTTAGTCTGGCCAACTTGAGGATTCCGTTCGAGCATGGTGAAGAAAACATTTTCGCCCATCTCACTGTCATCATTGGCATTGCCTGTGGCCTGGACACGAGCTTTTTCACATTGCTGGAAATTGGAATCCAATCAAAAAATGTCCTTAAGATTAAAACACCTTACAGAAATTGATAGTAGAAGGTAAAAAGAGAAACTTATACACCTCAAGAGACCAGAGAATTATGCTCGCAAAATCTATAAAACCAATATACCGATCCGAAAATCT
>JASUUF010000338.1:0-100565 GCA_030449835.1 Clausena lansium
ACAGCTTTAACTTCTCCAATGGTAAGAATACTATTTTCATTTTAAATTAGTAAAAGCATAGAAAAATAAAATATTGAAGGCTTATTACTAATGATAATTTATTTTTCTTTCTTAAATTATCCTTATGTTGCTCTTAAAGAGTGTGAAGGCAATCTCAAACATTACTAAGTGTAAAATGATTGATTTAGAGGGGTCTGACATGGTTGTGGCTGAAGGGCGTTGGTCATCAAGTGATCCAAATGCACTTGTTCATCACATTCCTCTTGGACTAATGCTGTAAGAGTTTGGATGGATATAGCGAGGCAACCCCTAAAGTTTTAATGGAAAGTAACACCTTATATGACTACAATTGAAGATCTGTTAGGAGTACAATTGCATGGCCTGCTGATAGAGGTTTCATGTTCGCTAACTTTTCCAGTTCATCTATTTGGGTAATTTTTTTTTCCCTTCTTTTCCTTTTTTACAATGACCATATATTTTTTAATATTGTTCACAAATTTAATCTAGTTTACCACTATGAGAAAGTAATTTTCATTTTGTTACCTTGATAAGGTTTTTATTTATTTTTTGTTATGCAGTTCCTTTTTAGGTTATTTTTTTATTCATTTTTCTTTGAGCAGTTATTTTGAGAAATAGTTGTTTTATTCATTTTCATTGGGAACCATATGCCAAGGCTTCACTATTGCCATATGTGTATGAAATGTTGATACTGGTGGGTTGTGATTTGGCTTATCTTATATTCTTCTTATTGTTTTTGTTCTTATTACTTATCATTATGTTATTGCTTTTTCTCTAGATAAATGAAAATAAATCTTTACCTCTTATGATACAAATATAAATATTCATTGCTTTAGATTTTCAATATTGTTATTTTTATTTGTACTTATTAATAAGTCATTATTTTATTTGTCATTTTTCAAAGCATCATTATTGATTTTTTTCAATATCAAAATGTAACATTGTTTTTGTGTTAAATTCGTGATGCAGGTAGCAAAGATCAAGTATATTTTGTAAAGAGCAGAAGGCAAGCTGTGGATGTAATAGCATCTTTATTTGGACTAATTTAAGGGAGGGAATGCAAGTGAGATATGAAGATACCTAATTTTTTGTGCAAGTCTATTTGTGACATTGTGTACTTTGAGATATATGATCATGTGATTTTGGATGCTTATATATAGTTATAGTGAAGAAATATAAGGTATATAATTTTTTTCCCCGGAAAGGAATGATAGATTACATGTCAAATTGTTTAGCATTTGATACTTAAAGTTATATTTGGCGAATAAATATTTTAATACAAAATTTTCAATTTAAATTAATAACATTGAACAAAAGTAAAAAAAGAAAAAAATTAGTTTATTTACTAACATTCATAACTTTTTACAAATGCTACAATAAAAAGATTTAAAATTTTCCATAGCATTTGCTAACAGGTACATTACTTATATTTTTTTAATTTTATACTAATTGCAACATTACCAAAATGTTATGATTGTTAGTAAAATTGCATTATCAAAGTGCTCTGAAAGGCCAGTGGTACCATTATTAAGTGGTTTTCACAAATGCTACATATCGTACAATGATAGCATCTGCAAGAAGCCATAAAATAATATTCGATAACTATTTTTAAATGCTATGTATTAGAATCGTTAGCATTCAGTAGATGCTATCAAAAGGTGAGACTTTTAGTTGCATGGGCAAACTCAGCGTTGCCTAAAATGCTACCAATCACAATTGGTAGCTTTTTTTTGGATGCTGTCTTATATCCTTTTTATTGTAGTGATAAGAATATAAAACCTCCGTAAAGATGATTAAAACTCTAGATTTGAGTTCAATAATATTTTTGTGAGTTTTTGAGTTTAGTTAATTCACTACAGCTAAAGCTCGACAATAGATGACGATAAAAACTGTCATAAAAGAGGTGGATAACAGTGAAATTTTATCATTTATGTCACTGTCACTCTTTTATAATAGAAAAAAAAATCTATCATAAAATCATGATAGTGTTAAGATGTCATATATCTGTCATAAAAAAAATATTTTATTTAATTTTTGACGAAAAAATTCAATTTTGTTTGAAATTTGAAATTTTGGTGAGAAAAATTCATTTTCGCGGGTGAAATATTACCCGGCTAATTTTGGCGGGTAAATTATATTATTTGTGACAGAATTTATGATTAAAAAAATCTGTCATAAAATATTTAGTTTGTGACAGAATTTATGATTGAAAAATTCTATCATAAATTATTACGTTTGTGACATAATTTATGGTTAAAATTTTTTGTCACAGGATCTACATTTATATAAATGAAATTATAAACGTTTAGTTTATTAAATTTTATACATTCCTATTATACAATTTAATCACAAATTCAATATGAACAACAAATTAAATTGTACATTTGATTAAGTCTAAAAACAACTTATATTAATAACATCATCCAACACTACTTGTATCCAACAATTAACATATCCAAATTCATTAATTCCAACAAGTGTATCAAATTTTTCGAGCTAAGAAGATAAAAAGTTAATTCCAACAGTCACCAAACATGAAATAAGTTAAAAGTTAATTCCAACAGTCAACAAACCAGTCAGTAAACTCCCAAGTCCAGTAAAACTCCCCAAGTCCAAAAAACTCCAAAACCAGCAGTTAATCTCAACCTGCATAATCATTACAAATTCAAACTCAATCTGCATATGTGAATATAACAAATTCAAACTCAAGCTTTTCTTTGAATAGAAAGTATACAAATTTACTGACAAACGCACGCACAGACCACATATTCACATGATATATCAAATTTCCTTGCTGTGGCTTAATATATGATTCCTATTTTGTGTTTTTTTTGGCATATAGCTAGATCCAAGTTCATTAATTGTGGTAACAGCTTGTCCTGTACAATTTAACTACGGCCACGGCTTAGGCACATGTGAATATAACTAATTAATTTTCAGATTTATACTAACCATTTTTTGCTGCACTAATGATTTCAGAACAATGGTTAGCCCACTCCAAATGAACTTCGTCTGCTTAGCCAAAAATCAAGTCATGCTTATTGTGATACTGGAATAAAAAAAAATGGGCATGCAACATGATGAAATTTCTCTAAACAAGTAACAATGACCAAACTAGGTTTCCGAACTTAGTCTTTTACACACCACCTGAATATCACATTATATCCGCTATTGTCTTGCATCAGTGATAATGAGTACACTGCAACAAGGACTAGTTCTCATAACCATGCTTTAGAAAAAACAAAACACAGTATAGTAGTTGTTACATAAGTTGCTTCAAGGAATGGGAACATACAAAATCTTCAGCCTTAACATCTTAGAAAACGCTGGTGCAAGATATCCTAATTAGTTGTTATCGTCCAACAGTCCGCAAATTTTTAGAATTATGTGATCAGTGCATCTATTATATGCATGAAAAAAACATAGGATTCTCCAGTTCAATTTTATTAAAGAGCACAACAATAATAAAATTTTGTTGAACTCACAAGTGTTGAAATTCAGGTAATGCTGAAATCTGTAGTTGAGTTTGACCACTGATTGAATTGTGATTCATATGAATGCAGTTGAAACAAAAAACCAGAAGTGCATTTGACTAACTCAGAAGTGCTTGACATGGTTCAATTTGCAAATGTTTTTGGCAGTGATAGTTGGTTTCCACTCAATAGCCTATAGAAGAAGAATAGTATTACAAATGTTAGTTTTCATACTAGCTTCACCATCCAAAATTAACACAACTTACCACCAGCCTAAAGTAAAAGCTATATTAATCATCACTTAAGAAAATATTAATTTAATGAGCTTAAATCGTCAAACGAATATTTGACATCAACTCTAAACTATGAAATTTTAACTTACAGGAGTTTCAGAGATAGCATTTAAGCTTGTTCAGAGCAGACAGCTCCATTTATCGCGATTGCAAACAGTAAGTGTAAAAAGTGATGGTGGTGTAAGTGTAAATGTGCAATATATATGGAACATTAATAAAGATACTCACTGGGGTTAGTGCTAGTACTAACAGCAGCTCCTCCAAAATTGCAGCTATTTGGAATCAGATTCTTCTAATAATATGCATTTAAAGCATAAAAAGCATGGTCGCTAAGGTGTTGGGATTGTAACAACTTCCACCAGACTGAATTGCTGAGCAATCAGCACCATACCCACAAGCATAGTCCAAAGCAACTTGTAACGCGGTATGTGATGCACTTTGGCTAGCTACACACCAGCTTGCTCCGGTGGATACAAGGGTCGTTGTGGTAGCCGGAGTTAAACTCGGAGTTGTTGTTGCCAGGGATGTTGTTTCTGGGGTTGAAGTTGGGGTTCAAAATTGGTGTTGATGAAATGGGAATAGCAGGAGTTATGGTTGATACCGTTGTTATTGGTGTGGTAATGTCTCTTTTAGTAGTGTATATAGAAGAATTTAATTATCCATTTTTTATCTTCAATGCCAAGTAGAGCACTTGTGACTCTTGAACCTGAATTTTGAAACCAAAGTCAAAAGTAAGATGCCTAATCTGAATTGGGTTTGTGAGAATCGAATTTCAACAAGAACTAGAGCAAAATTATTGTTGTGAAAAAAGAATCAAGACCTTTTGAAACAATTTGTTCCGAATTCAATATCAACCACACATTCATATTACTAACTACATTCTTTTTTCTTATAGAGCAGCTCTGTGGGCACCTTTGGCTATGGTTGTACTCAATTATGTTGGTAGAAAGGAAGCTAGAAGAAACATCTTCAACAAGTAAAGCAAAAATTTAATAAGAATATGGCTTATGTATGACAGGTCATGTGTAATAATTTAGGACAAAAAGAACAAATAAAGAGAAAAGTTAAAATTGAAACAAGAACCATGCATCATTGAAAATTTGAAAAAAATAGTAGCTTGTTAGAGTAATAACACACTAACACTAAACAACTATTTGGCAATATGAAAAGAAATTCCATTCAGATAAAGAACAGTTAATTCAGAAAAAGAGAACAATACTCACATGGTAAAGCAATCAAATTCTATGTCCAACATGTAAAGTAATCAAACTTTGAATCAAAGAATATAAACTATGTTTGAAAATGAAATGACCAAATTCACATAAATTTTTTAGCTTCCCCTGTTCATATTTCAATGAATGAAACTGCAGTTTCATTGTGATTGCTGGCTCATGAACAAGAAAAGGAAATGAAACGAAAATAAAAAATATAAAAATGCTTAACAAGCAAAGAAGACAAAGAAAGTTACCTGAACAAAGGAAGAGACAAAATTAACAGTACGCATATAAACCTGAACAAAGGAAAAGACAGAATAAAAAATATACAGGTGACATTCTTCCATGTCCTTCCAGGAACTGCTATAAAATTGGAACAGCTCGTATCTGAAAAGAAACGAACTCAACCTAAAGTACAAATTAACAATAAGCATAGTGTATTAAGCATCCCATAAGAAATAATTAATTACACCTTAATGGCTTAATCAACTAATGGATATTTGATACCATGTTTAACAAGTTATGTTTACTCCCCCCACCAAAAAAAGAAAAGAAAAGAGTAGCTTACTTGAGGATAATGTCTAGCCAAAAATTCAGCTCCAACTCTTGTTAGCATAAATGGCTATAAAATATATTGATTTTGATGATAACAAACCACTTGTTTTGAATAAACAAAGAATAATACTTTATGGTTTTATGAAACAAGAAATAAAAGTATTAAAAATATTTTTGGGACAGATTTTTCGTTTCACGATAAAAACGGTTTCCTGCTAACTCAGAAAATGGCTTCATGTTAACTTCCAAAGAACTATGAAAATGAACAAAATAAACGGCTTCCTATTAACTAGTAAACGGCTTCCCGTTAACTGTAAACGACTTCTTGTTAACTAGTAAACGGCTTCCTATTAACTTCCAAAGAGCAATATATTTTTGGTCAACGATAACGGCGATCCGATAATTTGAATTTATACACAACGGCTAGTTTTCAAAGTCATAACGGTGACCTGACAAAAAATTAGCGGCAATCCGATAATGAGCAGAAAGTTAACAATGGCTAGTTTTCAGCTCCAACTATAAAAAGACTCAATCAAATTCAAACAAAAACTATTGTACAAGTTATCATTGAGCTTGCTACTGAGTATACATTTGTTCTTGAGCTTTAAACTTGTCATTAATTCATTGAAACACACTTTGAGCTTTCATTTGTAATTATACACATTGTGTGAGACAGATTATTTTGTAATCCATTTTGTAAAATACAAGTTGAGTGATTGTAAGTGTTGGGATACACTTAAGTTAAGAGATTGGGGATAATCTTTTGTTGTAAAAGTCCATTAACACATTGGAAGTCAATTGTAAGATCTTGAAGCCTTGGGTTGTAAAGCTTGGATAGTGGAATCCTCAAGCCCGGTGAGCTTAAAGGCGTAGACGTAGGCGGGGTTTGCTGAAACACGTAAAAACTCCTGTGTTCATTTTCTCTTTCCCTTATCTCTTTACTTGTTTATATGCTTTAATTTACATTTATCAATTTGCTTAAGACATTAGTTTAAATTGATTTGTGGTTGGTATTGAATTATGGTGTTATTATTGAATAAATTTTTAAATTCCAATTCACCCCCTCTTGGGTTGCTTAGCTAGAATTTCAACAAGCACTGAACTGTACTGAATTGTAGTAACTTGATTCTCTCGAATGGCAGGGCTATATCACAAGCAAGAAAAGCATTACTCTTGACTAAATTACTTAAATAACCAAATGACAGAATGATACATAAAATAGAAAACACCTGTCAGCACCCAAAATAAGCTTAGCACTCAATTTATTGAATTCAGCCAATCCAACAATAGGAAGATATTCCTTAACACGGGACCTACATATTACATAACAAACAAATAATAAATTAAATGCAATCACTTTAATTTCATAAAGTGCAAATTTTGCAATATTCAACAAATTAAACTAATTAAACAAAAAAAAAGAAAGAAAGAAATTTTACCTGTCACTAACAAGCTGCTGCTCCTCTTTTCTCACAACATTCAAAACCAAAGGCTTGCCTCCCTATTACATCCAATTCACACACACAATATACAAACAATTCATTATCTTTCTTATATCAAGTATATGTTTTATTTATTTCTCTAATTTCTTCAAAATTTGAACCAAAAAAAAACCTCAGTTCGATAAGCACCGACTCCCAAATTCAACTTCACCGGACTTGGATCCTTGTTATACACAACCGTCACCTATTACCCCAAAAAAAAGCGTCATTTATTTTTTTAATTATATTTATTTATTTAATTAATTACAAGGGAGGGAGGAGAGAGAGAGAGAGAGGTGAGTTTGCGTATGCCGAGAATGGGATCTTCGGGGGCGCGAAGGACGTGGGAGAAAACGGAGTCGTTTTGATTGGCGAAAGTTGGGGAAGCTGATATTGAGTTTGGTTGTTGAGGGTCCGAAGAGAGGTGTCTCAGCAGAGCGTTTAGTCTGCGATCAGTTACTCGTTTCTAGGATTTAATTCCCAGTTCAAACAATGGCTTCAGTGGCTATTTGAACGCTGGCGGTTTGAAGATGGGTGAAGAACAGTCCGCTGGCTAGGGTTTTGATTGAGAGTGAAGACGAGGGCTAGGGTTGAGTGCTGTGTGTGAGTGAGAGAGACGATGTCGATGAGTTGAGTTGTGAGTGAGACTTATCAAATTTTTGTTATTGTTTACACTTTACTCCAAAAGCAGCGTTTCGTTATATTTTTTAAAATCATTTCAATAATCTAAATGCTGCGTTTTGGGTTTTAAAAATAAAATATTACTTTTAAATTTAGTCAAATAAGGTTAAACTCAAAATTCTATCACAATATTTGTGACAAAGTTTATTTCTATCATTTTTATATCATAAACTATTGATAGATAAATATTCGGTCACAATTACATGATTAATAGTTTGATAGAGCAAAATTCTATCACAACTCCATCATATTTACATGATAAAATGATTTCTGTCATAAAGTGTCTGTCATCTATTGCCAGTTTTCTTGTAGTGATTCTTGGCATTCTGTAGAATCAACGAGTCTTAACCCCCTTTAGGTTCACAGTATTCTTTGGAATCAACGTGAATTCAGTTAATTTCTTTATTCCAGTATTATCCAGAATCAATGGAATATAAGAACATAAAAACTCCATTGCATCAGTTTGGCTTCAGAGGTAAAAGCCTAGTTCTCAACTGTTCTCAATACCTACCTTTTTATTTTTTTCCTTAAACCCATTTAGCTTTAAAAAAAGAAAAAGAAAAATCCCAAAATTTACAAACCCTAGCTGCCGCCACACTCCACCCACTGTAGGCACCATCTCTAGCCACTATTGCCACCATTCAACCTGTCGCTGGACTCACCATCATTCGACTACCAAATCCCAGCCATCGCCGACCTCAACCGCCGCCTAAACAGCCACGAAACAACCCAAACCCGCAAGCTCTCTTGCCTCTCGATCCGCCGTCGTTATCCACTCTCACCATCAGTCAACACCGCCAACAAACTCGCCAGCCACCACTTATCAAAACTCGATCAGCCACCACGTGAACCGACCTCATACCTGCCACGAACCACCATAAACCGTCGCAAATCCAACACAAAATTGCCACGATTATCTCTAATTTTCAGCGAAACCACCACCTTTTCAGACTACCCGCCACCACCATCATACTTACCGCCTTCAAATCTTCTAGATCCACTCCTCCAAATCCAATTTTCCCATCACCGTCGCCGGTAACTCCATCTTTTCCTAATTTACAATTTTGGCCTATTGCTTTCTTTAAGTACAGTATTACTACTAAATTTTCTGATCTCATTAAAAACCCCATACAAAAAAGAAAAAGAAAATTAAGTCATCAAACCACAATATCATCGTGAAGATTTCATCTTTAAAAAAGATGTTTTGATTAGAAAGTTGCGGACTTTGTTTTCGATTGTTCAAGATTTCAAAAAAAACTTCAAAATATGGAATTATTGGACATAAAGAAGAGATATGGATTCGACAAAGATGTTCGTGACAATGTATCCTATGAGGATAATGAGGAAAATGGTGACTTTGTTTCATTTGAGAATATTATTCCTTCCAAAGAGAATATTAATTGGCCATTCATGTCTACAACAAATTCTCCACACATAGACATTGATTTGGATCAATCGCCGAGATTTGATGACTATCTTGATATTGTGAAACACAATGAGGCAATCGTTCATACATCTTTTAATCTTGTAGAGCAAAGAGAGGTAGTTGTTGATACAATCTCTTATTGTTCTTTGGATTTGCCAAAAGGAGACAAAGAAGATTGTGATATTTTTCAACGGTTAGTGGATTATAAGAAGAAATCATTTTTCCTCAATTATGTTGAAATTTGACATGAACAATACGAGAAGGTATTCTTAGAATGATTATTGATTGAAGAATTTATTTTACGCTATTGGAGTGATTGGATGGACATCGTTACAAAAGTTGGAAAATTCAAAGTTCGTTGTCTACATCGAAGCTCTATTTTAAATATTTCTCCTTATACTTGCGAAAATGTTCTTGGAGACTACAACAAGCAAAATTCGAGGACAAATGTTCTCCACCCTGGTGGGAATGATGCAGACCAAGAAATTGAAGAAATCCTTATTATATTGAAATTTATAATATTTAGGAATATTTTAATTAATTTGTATTTTAGTTTAATTTAGTTTCGTATTTAGAGTTTTATTATTTAGGCATCACTTATTTGAGTTGTATTCCTAATTTAGGTAAAAGTCTTATTAAAATAGATTTTCTAGTCAATTTAGGATAAGTCGTAGTTAGTATTAAAAAAGTGTCTTCTTTAGCTTTTAGAAGCAGCGTCTTGATTATTTGTTATTGATTATTTCTTGAAATAAACTCTAGATTTTAGTTCAATAATATTTTCTATTTTCAAAGCTCTGTGTGAGTTTTTGAGTTTAGTTAATTCTCGGCATTCTAGGAATCAACGAGCCTTAACCCTCCTAGGTCACGGTATTCTTTCGAATCAACGTAAATTTAGTTAATTTCTTTATTCCGGTATTCTCCAAAATCAATGGAATATAAGAACATAAAACCTCCGCTGCATCAATTATAAATGAAATTTTCTCTTAGTTGACTTAGCGAAAAGTGAACTATTTCCTCTGAACTGAAGTTCCAAGATTAAATGTTAATATTTTGAATTCTTCCATCTAAATGGAAGTTCTAAGAGGGCATGGTAGTCATTCTTTGAGTTTTTCCTCTGAACTGAAGTTTCAAGAGGAATAGTGGATTGTTCTTTAAATCAATGTAATCAAATCCACTAAATTTTCCCTTTAAACTGAAGCTCTAACAGGAAATGTCAGTTTCTTCAACAATTTTTTTAACCAAAGTTCTAATTTTCCCTAAGCATTACAACTAGTTTGGGAATGGTTTATGAAAATCTTTGTTTGTATTATGGAATTTTGGTAAGCAAATATTTTATGCCTTGATTTAACTTGAATCAATTTTGTCTTGCCTTGTATAGGGTTGGCCATTCCTTAGCTTAGCTCTCTCTTTTTGGCTTTGGCTTTTGTTTTCCTTTGTTAACTTTTGGCTTAGTTTTTCCTTAACTTCCCCCCCCCCCCCCCCTCTCTTAGTATTCCCTTAGCCTTTATTTTTCCTTACACTTTGTTTTTTTTGTTGGACATTGGCCTTTTCTTGGCTTGGCTTGCTCTTGTAGCCTTGGCTTTTGTTTGCCTGGGTTTTCCCTTAGCCTTTGTTTGCCTTATTAGGTATTGACATTCTCATGGCTTGGCGTGCTCTTCTAGCGTTGGCTTTTTTTTTGCCTAGGTTTTTCCTTAACCATTGTTTGCCTTATAGGGCATTGGCCTTTTCTTGGCATAAGGAAAAGTGACTTTTCTGGAGGATTATTACTACGAATCTTTTTCTTCTTGTTGGCCTAGGGCAGTTTTTCCTTATCATTAGCTTTAGAAGAAGTAAACTATTTTTCAAAGGATGATTGCTATGAAATTTCGCCTTCTTATCAATGTAAAGAAAAAGTGAACTATTTCGGAAGAATATTGTTAGGGAACTTTTCTTTCTTATTGGCTTATGGAAGTTTTTACTCTTTATTGACATTGGTTTTTTTATTTTTTTGGCAAAAGGAAAAGTAACTTACTATGGAAGAATATTATTATGAAAATTTTTTTCCTTATTGGCCTAAGGGATTTTTCCCTCTTTGTTGGCCTAGGAAAAAGTGAGCTATTCCGAGTGAATGTTATTAGGAAACTTTTCCTCATTTTTGGCCTAGGGAAACTTTTCCTCCTTGTTAGCCTAGGAAAGTTTTTCCTCTTTCTTAGCCTAAGGAAAAGTGAGTGATTCCATAGGAATATTATTAAGGAATTTTTTGGCCTCCTTAAAGTAGGGAAAAGTGATCTTTTCTTGGTTTGGCTTGCTATGTAGCCTTGACATTTGTTTGCCTCGGTTTTTCCTTAGCCTTTGTTTGTTTGTTAGACATTGGCCCTTTCTTGGCTCAGTTTTTCCTTATCCTTTTCTTGCTCTTGTGGCCTTGGCTTTTGTTTGCCTTGGTTTTCCTTAACCTTTTTTTACCTTGTTTGGCATTGTCTTTGGCTATTCTTGTGCTCCTTTAAAGTTTTGGATATTGTTGCCCTGAAGATTACGGATAAGCTAATTGATGTAGCTTCTGACTCTAGATTCCTCTTATGCTATATTTTGTTTTAGTTCTAGAGGTAGGATTGATTAACACTAGAAAGTGTATATTTTATAAAGGTTTAAATTATCATTTTATCACTTATAGTGTTAATTAATGTACTCATAATTCATATTTTATCTTAATGTTCACCAGATGCAATTTTATGTAAATTATATTTTATTATTTTAATTTTTATTATATTTTGTTATTGTAGATAAATTTCAAGAATAAGGAGGAATTGGAACTGAAAGTGGAAAATAAGGAAGAATCAATGGAGCCATTTGGAATGCATTATTAAGGAAATGTAATAAATAAAAATAAAAAATTTAAAAAAAAAAAGAGAGAAAAGAAGTGAGCATGTGCCCTTGATAGTTAAGTGGCCACCTGTCTTCTTGTGTAATCAAATTTTCTTGTAATTTGTTTAAGAAGTTGTTAAATAAAATGTGTATTTTATTTTTCAATATGAGTGGCTAATTTACTAAGCTAAGTTGAAAGGTGAAGCTCAAGGAATCAAACTATGGAATTAATTTCTCTCTCAAGTGAGTCTAAATTTTAATATTTATAATTTTTATTTTTATTTACCGGTTATTTTTATGTCATTTTAATTAGTAGATCTAGATCGCCTTGAATTTATATGGTAATTTTAACATTATGTCGACACTCCAATTTAGTTGTGACACATGTTGTACTTTATTCCTATAAATATTCATAAAATTGGCTAGGAAAGTTTTAAATGACATAATATTTGATTAGTAAATAAAATGTAAAAATATAATTAAGAGAGAGAATTATGAACATAATTTGAATTCCAATAGTGGATCTCGTAGCCTTAGCACTTTTTTAATTGTTAATCATTTTCTAAAATTAATTTTTATTTAATAATTTGACCACTAATTTAAAATTCCCTATGGTTCAACCCCGGACTCACCAGGTTATATTATAACTAGACACTCTTATACTTGGAAGTAAATCAAACACTTTTAAATCGTGTCAAGGATCTATGAAATAAAGGTTGTTACAAATTTAGATATTATCATCTAGTAATATTTCTTGTGTAAGTTTTTCTTATGGAATGTGGGTAGCCTTAAGCTTATTATATACTAAATATTTAATGGGATATTACTCTCGCCTCAAACTAGTAACAATCAGACTGCTGTTACTAATATTTAAAGGTAACTATTGTTCAAACTACAGGTCTATGAGAATGTGACTTTATCTTGAATCGGCTTCTCAAAGGAATGTTGTTTTGGAACTTTTCCTCTAAGTTAATCCACAAGAAGGAACTTTAAACTTTTATTTAGAATCAACGAAAAGGAAATACAAATTGTCCTTTGAATTGTTGGAATTGATTCTTGCTAAACTTTTCCTTTGAACTGAAGTTCTAAGAGGTAATTTTAATTGTATTTGAACTTTTCTTCTGAATTGATCTTCCAACAGGAAATCCAAATTGCTTCTAAAAATTGACAGAATCGATTCTGCTTAATATTTCCTTTAAATGGAAGTTATAGAGGGAAATGTGAATCGTTCTTGCTAAACTTTTCTTGAACCAAGAGAAGTAATATTAATGAACTTTTCCACCAAGTTCACATAGGAAAAAGTGAACTATTTTTTTAATTGAAGTTTTGAGAGAATTATAATTGTTCTTTGAAACAATTTCGAAAGGAATGATTCTAGAGGAATATTATCATAGAACTTCTTCTCTTATTAGTATAGGGAAAAGTGACCTATTCCGCAAGAATATTATTAGGACACTTTTCTTCCTTGTTGACCTAGGAAAGTTTTTTCTTCTTTGTTGGCCTAGGGAAATTTTTCCTCCTGCTTGACATAGGGAAAAGTCGCATATTACGGATAAATATTATTACGGAACTTTTCTTCCTTATTGCCTTAAGAAATTTTTTCCTATTTGTTGGCTTAAGAAATTTTTGAACTAGGGAATTTTTTTCCTTCTTCTAGGCATAGGGAAAAGTCACCTATTCCGAAAGAATATTATTACAAAAAATTTTCTCTTTGTTAACATACGAAAGTGTTTCCTTGTCATTAGTTTAAGGAGAAGTGAACTATTTTCCGAAAGAATATCATTATGAAACTTTTCCTCCTTATTAGTGAAAGGAAAAAGTGAACTATTTTGGAAGAAAATTATTAGAAAACCTTTTTTTTTTAATTTTTGTCTAGGGATGTTTTTCCTCTTTGTTGGTGTAGAGAATTTTTTTCTCCTTCTTGTAATAGGGAAAAATAACCTATTTCGGAAGAAAATTATTAGAAAACCTTTTTTTTCGTGTTGCCCTAGGAAAGTTTTTCCTCATCATTAGCTGAAGGAAAAGTGAACTGTTTTCCAAAGGAATGTTGTTATGAAACTTTTCCTCCCTATCAGTGTAAGGAAAAAGTTAACTATTCTGGAGAAATATTATCAGGGAATTTTTCTTCCTTAGTGGCCAAAGGAAAAGTGAAATATTCTAGAGGAATATTACTGGGGAATTTTTCCTACTTATTGGTCAAGGAAACGTTTCCTTCTTATTGGCCTAAGGAAAAATGGCCCATTTTTTAGGAAGATTATTGGAGAATTTTTCCTCAATTATTCTCTGAACTAAAGTTTCAGGAGAATTCGAGTTGATTTTTTAATCGACAAACTTGATTTCACTAAATTGTTCGTCTAAACTGGAGTTCTAAGAGGAAATGTGAGTTGTTCTGCAGATCGACAGAATCAATTTTGCTGACTTTTCCTCAGATGTTCTTATGAGGCAATCCACTTTTCCCGTGACATCGGAGTGAATGTTGAGGTAAATAATTGATTCCACTAAACCTTTCCTCTAAACTGAATTCTTTGTGAAAATCTACTTTTTCCTCAACATAGAAAAGAATTTTAATTGTTCTTAGAAAATTGCCCTTGAACTAAAGTTCTAGGGGAAATCTACTGTACCCTAATACCCTTGACACGAGAAGAAATATTTATACCCTTGACATGAGAAGAAATATTTATTCTTTTTGAACTTTTCCCTTGTACTGAGGTTTTAGGGGGAAATCTAATTTACTTTTGACATAAGAAGGAATATTAATTGTTTTTAGAACTTTTCCCTAGGACTGAAGTTCTACAGGAAAATCTATTTTGAGAGTGAATAATTCTGTTTCTTTAAACTTTTCTCTTGAACTGAAGTTCTAGGGGGAAATCTAATATACCTTCAACATAAGAGGGAATATTTCTTATTCTTTGAACTTTTCCCTTGAACTGAGGTTCTAAGGGGAAATCTAATTTACCCTCGACATAAGAGGGAATATTAGTTGTACTTACAACCTTTTCCTTGAATTAAAGTTCTAGAGGAAAATCTCCTTTATCCTTGACATAAAAGGGAATGTTTCTTGTTCTTAGAACTTTTTCCTTAAAGAAGTTCTAGAGGTATATCTATTTTGCCCTTGACATAAGATGAAATATAATCGTTTTTATAACTTTTCCCTTGAACTAAGGTTTTAAAGGGAAATCTAATTTACCCTTGACATAAGAGGGAATATTAATTGTTCTTAGAACTTTTCCCTTAAAACTAAAGTTCTAGGAGAAAATTTACTTTAAGAGGGAAGATTTCCTATTCTTTGAACTTTTCCCTTGAACTGAGGTTCTAAGGGAAAATCTAATTTACCCTCGACATAAGAGGGAATATTTCTTATTCTTTAAACTTTTCCCTTGAACTGAGGTTATGGAGGAAAATCTAATTTACCCTCGACATAAGGAGGAATATTAATTTTTCTTAGAACTTTTTCCTTGAAATGAAGTTCTAGAGGCAATTATACTTGATCCTCGACATAAGAGGGAATATTCGTTGTTTTTTTAACTTTTTCCTTGAACTGAAGTTCTAGGAGAAACTAATTTACCCTTGACATTAAAGGGAATATTTTTTGTTTTTTGAACTTTTCTCTGTATTGAAGTTCTAGAAGGAAATGAGAATATTCCCTAGGTAAATAGGTCGATTCTAAAATGGATTTTGAGATATTTGGAAGCATATATGACATTGTATGAGATGATCATGAGCGCTCATAAAACAATGATGAATATGGATTCTTGTAAGATGCATAGGCATGAATGTTTATGCTTTCAAATGCTCTATATAAGTCTTTTAGAACCATGGAATAGTTTTTACATTTTGTGATCAATCACTCGAGTATATGAGTTGTACATTATCAATTGAATCGCTATTTTCAAGAGTTGAAATCATTCATATAGTCATGATAACTAAAACAGCATATTCCTCATCTATAAACTATCAATCTAAATAAGCATTTAGAATAGTTTGGAATGTTAGTTTTTTTCTCTAAGGGGCCAATATCATGCGTCATCTGCTGTGGAAGCCATCTAAAAATTCTGTTTTTTTTTTTGGATTTTTCTTAAGATCTTTGGAATTCTCTTCTGTAGGCATTCTTGGAACTTGCATTCCTCATCAGTTCCAATGTGCCTTTTTGAGTTTGTTCAGCATGGATTTCGACCATTTCTTTTAGTGGGCCAATTTGCCTCTCCGCCTATTTTTAGTTTTTCTAGGGCTACTCTTTTTACTACTGCTCAAGGGCAGGCAATTTGGCCTTTAATTTTTTGTTTTCATCTCCTCTATTTATTTGGTGTACTTGTGCTAAGATATCATTGGTTTGCACATTTGGTTCCTCGATGAGTGTTTCTAATTTATCATGCTCTGAATATTCTTCAATAGATATTTCACCGGAGAAAGCTGTAAGGAATTAATTTTTGGTAAGCATGGCCATTGGTTGCTGCTTTTTCTCCTGCATTTTAGTCCGTTTCCCCTGTATTAGCCTCTTATTTTGCTTATTTTGAACAAAATATATATATGGCTGGATTTTAGAGAGGGAACTTCAGAGAGGGAAATATTTTGATTGGTTGTGCATTTGAGCATTTTCCCCATTCCCCACTTTTTAGTTCTTAAGAGAAAGTTGTGCTAAAGCACTTTCGAGCTTTCAAAAATTATTGTATAGGAATATGATCTAGGCCTAAAAAGCTCTTTGCTTAATCTTTTTCGTTTTTATAGGAAATTAACATGATAAATAAATAAAAGAAAGGGGAATGGGTTGGTCACGCTTCCTCCCTGAGTTAGCATCCAACATGATAAAACTTACAAATAACTGAAAAACAAATGTGAAAGTGTAAAATATTAGATGCATAAAAATAATTAGGGAAATTATCATTCGTGTATAATTCGTCCACCCTTAGATGACAAAATATATCTCCCAACCACTATTTCGTCAGCTGCCATTTATATAATTACAACAAAATGATGATATTGCCCTTGAAAATGAAATTAATGTAAAAAGATAAGATTTTACTAAAAATGAAGCAAAAACTTGGCCACATGGAGAAGAGTCGGCGATGATGTGGCATCTCAAACTTAGCCACATTTCAAAACAAGGTTTAAAGATTCTCTCTGAGCAAAAGTTGCCTCCGAGGCTCAAATTAGTGAACTTACTGTTTTGCGATGTTTTTGTGTTACAAGTAAGCAGCATAGATTGATGTTTAGCAGATCTAACGCCAAAAGTAAAAATATCCTAGACTTGGTTTATTCTAATGTTTGGGAATCACTGGATTTATCCCAATGAGGTGCAAAGTACTTCGTAAGTTTCATTGATGATTACTACAGGAGATGTTGGGTGTATTCAATCAAGAAAAAGTCAGATATGTTTCTAGTATTCAAGGAAATCAAAGCGTGGGTTAAACTTGAATCCGGGAAAATGATCAAGTGCTTGAGGACAAATAATGGTGGAGAGTATACAAATGGCCAGTTTCTTGCATTCTATAAGTAAAAAGGTATTCAGAGATAGTTGATTGTAGCATACACAAAATGGAGTGGCAGAGTGGATGTAAAAAACTCTCACGGAAAGAATAAGAGCTGCGTTGAGAATTGCTGGTCTACCAAACTCATTTTGGGTATAAGCAGCCAAAACCGCCTGTTATGTGATTAATTGGTCTCCATTAACAGCAATTGATTTAAAGACATTGATAGAGATGTAGACTGGAAAGCCGGCTAATTATTCTCACCTACATGCATTTAGATGTCTTGTGTACGTGATGTACAATGCCCAAGAAAGAACAAAGTTGGATCCAAAATCTAGGAGGTGTATATTCTTGCGGTATGCTAATGAAGTAAAGGGGTATCGTCTGTGGGATCCCATTACTCATAAGATTGTCATCAGCAGAGATGTTATCTTTGTAAAAGATCAACTACAAAAGAAAGATGGGAATGATAGCACTGTGAAAGAAAAGATAGAGACTACACTGGTATATATGGAAAATAATCCAAAAGATTTAAATTCTTTTAAAGCAGCATCAGGGCACGAAAAACAAGAACTAGTCGAGTCCGAGGCTCTAAAAGTTCGTCGGTCAACTTATGAGAGACGACTGCCAATGTGGCACTCGGAGAATGTTACAGAGATTAATGTTGCATACCGTCTTCTAACAGAGGAAGGTGAGCCATCAACTTTCAATGAAGCTTGAAATAGCTCAGATGTTACTTTGTAGATAACACCAATACAGGAAAAAAATTGAATTTCTACACAAGAATAAGACTTAGGAACTTATACCACTGCCACATAGAAGAAAAATCATTGGAAACAAGTAGGTCTACAAGATCAAAAATGATTGCAATGACCAAGTATCATGCAAGATTGGTGGTAAAGAGATATGCTCAGAAAGAAGGTATTGACTTCAACGAGATATTTTCTCCGGTGGTTCAACTCATGATAGTTAGACTAGTCTTGGCAATGTGTGCTACATTTGACCTACCTCTAGAACAGTTAGATATGAAAACTGCATTTCTTCTTAGAGAGCTTAAAGAAGAAATTTATATGCTCCAACCAAAAGGTTTTACTAAAACAGGCGCCAAGGTATTGGTATAAGAGATTTGATTCCTTCATCATAAGCCTTAGATATAACAGACTCAGTTCAAACCATTGTACATACTACAAGAGGTTTGAGGATAATGATTTTATCATTTTACTATTGTATATGGATGAAATGTTGGTAGCAGGCCCCAACAAAGATCGAGCCTAAAAATTAAAGGCACAGTTGGCTAGGGAGTTTTAAAATGAAGGACTTGGGACCGACAAACAAGAAAATTTGGCTTTCTCAGGAGAATTACTTGAAGAAAATCTAGTGGCGCTTCAACATGCAAGATTGTAAGAAAATTTCTACCCCACTTCCTGTTAATTTCAAGTTATCCTCAAGTATGTGTCCTAGCAATAATGCAGAGAGGAAGGGGATGCCTCAAGTATCAGATGCATCAACAGTAGAAAGTTTGATATTAGCTACGATTTGTAAAAGACTAGACATTGTACAAACAGTGGGAACGGTAAGTAGATATATGGCGAACCCTGGTGGAGAGTATTGGAAAACAGTGAAGAGGATTCTGCGATATACAGAGGAACCTCAGATATTGCATTATGTTATGGAGGATTAGAATTGTTGGAGTGCATTTTATGCACTAGTTTTGCCTTATTTATTCCCTTTAATATCGATGTTTTGCACTTAATAATAGTGATTTACTTGTGCTTTATTTTTGTAGGTGCAATTCTATTGATTGGTGCTAAATTGAGCTACAAGATGATGTTTGAGGATTAATTGTCTTCTTGGAGAAATTCTGAGTTTCAAAAGAAGTTTGTTGATAAGGCGTGGGCGCGTGCTGTCAACTGAAAACTTGAAGTTTTTATTTTTAATTGTTTTATCTCTTTGGTTATTTTTATAATTTTGAATTAAATCTTTAGATAATTTTTTAGATATTAGTATTTTTATTTTATGCAAAACTATAAGAGAGGAAACATATGAATTACAAAAGGGGATTGAAGAGAGATCTAGATCTGAAAAAAGAAAACCCTAGAAAAATCTTTTCTCTCTTCTCCACGAGTAACTAAACTCATTTTTCTAGTTGAAGGTTAATGAAGCTTTGATTCATCATTACTATGAGATCTATCTTATGCTTTAATTGTTTTATTGCTTTTTGGTATTTGTTTATTCTCTGAATTACTGTCATGATTATGTTTGTTAATTAGATAATTGGCCACTATTTAATTATCAACTTAATCTATTGCCAATTGAAAGATTCATCGTATGAAGATTTTGATGTTTGTGGCAAATAGCATAGCAGTGCGTTGTGTTATGAGAATAAGCAATCAAATTTAAATGAACCACTGTATGTGTTGATTAGGATTGGGTCTCTTTAGTTTTTCAGGCTGTCAATTGATTAAATCATATGATCGTATTTAAGGTTGTCTATTGATTAGGAAAATAACCAACGGTCGTACCTTGGTTATCGACTAGTTAAGGAGAGATTGGCTATTAGAGTGTCTCAGTAGTTATAACCAATCTATCCATAAGTAATAATAATTTATATTTGTATCAATGATCAGTTTTCGAATCAAAGCTGAGTTAATTCTTTCAACAAGAGTTTTTCGATTTTGAATTACAGTTTTAATTTGCACTCTTATTACTTTTATTTTATTTTCATTATTATAAAAAATCCCCCAATTTTACATTTTCATTTTAAAAGGATATAAATAATTACCGATCTCTGTGGACACGACCCCCTCAATCACTATACACAAAATCAAATTTTGGTTATAAAGCAGAGAGGAATGAGATGTCTCGAGTATCAGATGCATCAACAGTAAGAAGTTTGATATTAGCTATGATTTGTACAAGACTAGACATTGCACAAACAGAGGGAACGGTAAGTAGATATATGGCGAACCATGGTGGAGAGCATTGGAAAACAATAAAGAGGATTATGCGATATACAGAGGAACCTCATATATTGCATTATGTTATGGAGGATTAGAATTTACTGTTAGGGGCTACATGGATTCAGATTTTGCAAGAGACCTTGATAAAAGGAGATCCACTATTGGCTATGTGTTTACACTTGCAGGAGGAGTTGTAAGCTAGGTTTCGAAATTGCAGACTGTTGTAGCTTTCTCTATGACAGAAGTAAAATACGTGGCAGCTGCACAAGCTTGCAAAGAAGCTATTTGGATACAAAGGTTAATGGATGAGCTCGGGCACAAACAAGAGCAAATTCTTGTGTTTTGCGATATTCAGAGTGCCTTGCATATTGCAAGGAATCCAGCCTTTCATTCCACGAAAAAGCATATAGGGGTATAATATCACTTTGTTCGAGAAGTGGAGGACGAAAGTATAGATTTGCAGAAGATCCATACCAATGAAAACCTAGCATATGTTTTGACTAAGTCAATGAATACTGACAAGTTTTTCTGGAGTAAATCATCGTATGGCCTAGTGAAAACGTAAGCAACATGATAATGGTGAAGCAGAAATGATAGTGTGGAGATTAATTAATGCTCAATCAAATCTCCAACTGGGAGAACGTTAAAGTCAACACCGAATTCGTGCTTAAATTTGATATTTCAAACACCAAATTCGATGTTGCTTTATTTGGAAAGAAACAAGGAAAAAAATGGTGCCGGTGCTGCGTTCTTTTAAAAGGAAAAAAATTGGTGCCGAAAACTTTGAAAAGGATGAATGAATAGTAGCCAACGAATTAGCTATAAAAGGAGGGTGCTTCTTCTCATTTGATTCATCCAAAAGCATTTTCTCTTATTTTCTTCTTCAATTCTTTGTGTGAAAGATTAAATGTTGTAATAAAACTCTTAAGTCATTAGTGAGTGAGAGATTGGGTGTATTGGGGTTTTACGAAGTGAGCCAAAATATTACAATGCTTATAATCCTCATTTCACTAGTAATATATTTTCCTTCTGTCTTTGCCTATAGATATACGTTAAAAGCTAAACCATATAATTTAGGGTGTTCTCTATGTGTGCTTGTTCTCAATTTCTTTCCAATTTCATTTTAGTTGTAGCCCTGCTTTACCCATTAATTTCATAACATATAGGTAACGTGGATTTAGAGTTTTGCCATGAGCTCTTTTTCTAATGACACGTGTCACCTATTATTTCTATGCACGTGGATGTGAATTTAATTGTAAGAAAACTAATATATTTATTCCGTACCTGCGTGTTTCCTTATTCTTATTACTTCAATGGTGATTTCATTATGAGTTTAATTCTCCCTCTTGCCATTTTCATAAATTCCTAAGAAATTTTATTTTGAGTATTATTTTCCCAAAATAAATCCTTTTACTTAAAAAAATAGACACGAAGTGTAGTATAGTGCTTTTGAAATAATTCACCTCCAGCCACAATTCGCAGAGGATGCTGCCAAATCTCATATGATTCGTGTATTCGTGTTTTTGTTTTCTCTGCAGAATAGGGCTGAATGATAAAGCACCGACGGATTCTGCGTCATGGATTTTAAAGCCATTTTATCTGGCGTTTTTTAACACAATTGTTTGCATATGAGAGGGACACTTATGATGTTCCCCACTCTAAACATATGCATCTAATAATTTCACTCTGAGCTGTGCTAATTGAATAGCGACAGTGTCGTCAGGGAGCAGATAATAATATTATTGTCCACACTGCAGCGCTTCACGGTGACACTATAACACACCAAAACCACAGATTGCTCATGGTGTAAGCTAATTTTATTATTAATTATTAATATATGAGTTTTTATTACCAAACTAATTAATAGAACCGAATAAGTATGATATTACTATTTGATGAATAATTCTCAAGACATCCCCCTGCTGAATATACGTACTTTTTCTTGTTATCCGTAATTCAATTGGCTGAGCTTAACCGATGAATTTCGTGGGAGCATGCATGGGCTGTTGACATAGATCTCAAAATAGATACCAGAGAACGGTTATTCTATTCTTAGTTGATATAACTTACATCATTATGGAAGGGATCAAGATCTAATTGATTACACGGTACAATTTTAGTTGATTCCTTGTTTGAAGAAAGAAACACAAAGATCAACAACTTTTAGAATGAATCATGTTAGTTCCTTCAAAATTTAAATTTATTTCATTCTGAGTCCTGCAGTAATGAATTTCACCATTAAAATATTGTGAAAACGTTAACATAAATATAGACTGATAATTATTCCTCCTATATCTCTTATTAGTGACTTAAAGTCCATTCTACCCCTGTTAGTTAATCATTTTTTCTTTTTCATCTATGAATCTAACAGTTTGCTAAATGAAGGGGATAGATTTTTTTCCTTTACATGTTTTTGTAGCTTGAGGAGAACTTGTAATGCGTTGACCTTGAATCTAGCGAGGTGGATATTTAAAAAAAAACACTCCGACCAAGTTAGTACTTGATTAAGGTTAAAGAGATGAGATTGGAGAACAAAATGGGTTCTCTTTCTAGGATGAACAATGTTTTTTGGAGGCCAAAAGTCTCTTTTTTCATAGAGATTTATAGATGATGGGTGAAGTGTATTTACGATTTGGTTTGAACCCTCTTCCTAATGATACGTGTCACCCATCATTCTTGTACACGTGGATGTGAATTTGATCTTAAGAAAAATACATATTTATTCCATAAGTGTGTGCTTCCCTATCCTTATGACCTTTGGGCGAGATTTCCTCAAATGACCTTTGGGTGAGATTTCCCATTTTACCATCTTTACAAGCTCCTGAGTAATTTGACCTCAATATTTTTTCTCTCAGAATGATTATTTTTATTTAAAAAATTAGAATAATGCAGTGTCTTTGGAATATGACACCTACACTAAATAATCACAATCGATTTATAGCCACAAAGCTTGAAATTTTATCATAAATTTTTCATGGGTTTGGCTACCTTACAGCCTCTGTAAGGTACAGTTAAGGTAAAATAAGTGACTGGTGGTGGACCTAAGTAGGCCAATCACTCCATTATATTAGGGATGTACCTTACATGTTGCAACTGTTATAACAAATCCTTATGTGAAAACCATCACATATAAACCCAGGAACATTCATGTCAAATTACCAAGAATCAATAATGTAATATGCGGAAGCGTGCACGAATCCATAACGCTGAATCCCTACGGATCCGTGTGGTTGGCCTTCCGAGATCAAGCACGTATATCCTAGAGAGCCCTTTAATTCTCTCTGTGCACTCTATCTGATAATGGGATGTCAGAAAGAATAGAACGATATGTGTGACCTGGGGACCATTACCACTTATATAGACAACTTATCATGTTGTCACTAGGTATTCATAATTCTGCCCATCATAGAATTAGAATATCATTAGGTCTCTACACATTAAAGGCCCACACCCTATTAGATACATTAAAGTCCATATTACTGAAAACCTTATGGATCACTTTTAATTGGGCTTAACCTTATATGATGATCCCACAACACATAATTATTCACATATAAGCCCAACGTTGGATTAAGGATCCAACATTATTGGATTAAATAATCCAACAATCTCCCACTTGGGCTATATGTGTAACCTTATAATTATGCTTTTTAAAAATAACCGTATGAGCTCAACCTTACTGTCATTACCGAAATGTATCTACAACCAATCCCGTCCATCAATCATACCAACATAGGATCAAAGCGGCCTTCGTTACAACTGTCGTAACTCGACCCAGCAATGGTCACAATGCCAATACAACTGAATGACATGGATCATGATGTGGATGTGTAGCATGGAAATTTCATGTAATGTGATCTTAACATGCCTATTTCCAATTGGTCCACCTTAAACCTTAGTGAGATCAAACTTTACAAAAATCAGAGTGTGTAAACAAACTAAAACCTTATTTCTACAGAAAATAACCTTAAATAACCATAAACCGAAATAACCGAAAAATGTCTATATTACAAGAGCATCTAAAATTACAAACTCCTACTAAAACTGAATATCCTTTAACAACATAACACTCATACGAGCAGTGTGCTCATGAAACATTTTGGGTGGCAATCCCTTAGTAAGCGGATCCGCAATCATGGAGTTTGTGCCAACGTGCTCTATAGACAACTGTCCACTCTGAACTCTTTCTTTAACAATTAGGAACTTGATCTCTATATGCTTCGACTTCGTCGAGCTCCTGCTGTTATTGGAATACATCACTGCTGACTTATTGTCACAAAATAATTTGAGTGGCCTATCAATGCCATCTAAAATACGCAGCCCCGTGACAAAATTCCGCAGCCATGTTCTATGATTTGATGCCTCATAACATGCTATGAACTCTGCTGCCATCGTAGAAGAGGCTGTAAGAGACTGTTTAACACTCTTCCAAGAAACAGCACCCCCAGCTAGTAGATAGATATAGCCCGTCGTGGACTTCATACTATCTTGGCATCCAGCAAAATCAGAGTCAATATACCCAATGATCCCAAACTGATCCGACCTCTGATATGTGAGCATGTAGTCTTTTGTTCTCTGTAAATACCGTAAGACTCTTTTGGCTGCTCTCCAATGGTCTACTCCTAAATTACTCAAATATCTGCCCAACACCCCAGTCACATACGCAATATCCGGTCGCGTACAAACCTGAGCATACATTAGGCTTCCTACTACTGACGCATAAGGAATCTTCTGCATTTCCTTTTCCTCAAAATCATTTTTAGGGCACTGCTCGAGACTAAACTCGTCTCCCTTAGCAACTAGGGTATCACATGGTTTACAATCTTGCATGCCATATCTTTTGAGAACCTTTTCGATATAGCTCTTTTGTGATAATCCAAGAATACCTCGGGAGCGATCCCGATGTATCTGTATGCCTAATACAAAAGAGGCGTCACCAAGATCTTTCATCTCGAAATTCTTAGCTAGAAATCTCTTGGTTTCGTGCAATAAGCCTATATCGTTGCTGACACGCAAAATGTCGTCGACATATAAAACCAGAAAGATGTACTTGCTCCCACAGAACTTATGGTATATGCAATCATTAACCAAATTCATCTCAAAACCGAACGAGATGATTACTTGATGAAACTTGAAATACCATTGTCGAGATGCTTGCTTGAGCCCATAGATGGATTTCTTAAGTTTGCAAACCATATTCTTTGGGTCTCCGGACACAAAGTTTTCTGGCTGCACCATATAGATCGTCTCATCAATGTTACCATTGAGAAACGCTGTCTTCACGTCCATCTGGTGTAACTCAAGATTGAAATGCGCCACCAATGCCATTATAATCCTGAAAGAGTCTTTCGAAGAAACCGGAGAGAAAGTCTCTTTATAATCAATGCCTTCTTTCTGTGTAAAGCCTTTTGCGACAAGACGTGCCTTGTACCTCTCCACATCGCCTTTCAAATCCCTCTTGGTCTTAAATATCCATTTGCAACCAATGGGTTTCGCACCTTCTGGCAATGGGACAAGTTCTCATACGTCATTGTCCTTCATTGACTTTATCTCCTCATTCATGGCATCAATCCACTTCTGAGAGTTAGAACTTTCCATGGCTTGACGGAAATTGATTGGATCATCTTCCATCACTCCAATGTCAACCTCATGTTCTTGGAGAAATACAATGTAGTCGTCTGGCACTGCACTTCTTCTTTCTCTAGTGGATCTCCTTAATGGCATAGGTTCTTGAGGTGGAAGAGTTTGTTCTTCTGGAATAATTTCTAGTATAGGGGGTTCTTCATCATTGTCTTGATCTGTTGTGTTTCGAACAAAGCCAGGAATGAGACCCTGATCAATGCCAATAACACCTGTGGGAATATCAACATGTTCCTCTTCAAAGACAATGTCTCTAACTGTATCTCCCCCCGCAAACTCGACATCCTCAAAGAACCGCGCATTTCCCAACTCGAAAATAGACTTGTGGGATCATAAAACTTGTACCCCCTTGATCTTTCAGAGTATCCAATGAAGTAACAACTCACCGTCCTTGAGTCCAGTTTCTTTTCATTAGGCCCATAAGGCCTTCCTTCGCTGGACATCCCCAAACATGTAAGTGCTTTAGACTCGGCTTCTTGCCCGTCCAAAGTTCGTAAGGGGTTTTGGCAGTCACTTTAGTTGGAACCCTGTTAAGGATATATGCTGCAGTCTTAAGCGCTTCGCCCTAGAGTGATTCTGGTAAAGTAGAATGACAAATCATACTCCTTACCATGTCTTTAAGCGTTCTATTTCGTCTTTCAGCAACACCATTCATAGTAGGCGAACCCGGCATAGTGTACTGTGGGACGATACCGTATTCCTCTAGGAACTTAGCAAACGGTCCTGGACGTTGTTCACTTGAACCATCATATCTACCATAGTACTCACCACCACGGTCAGATCTGACGCTTTTGATTCTTTTGCTGAGTTGATTTTCAACTTCAACCTTAAAATTTTTTAAACATATCTAAGGACTGTGACTTTTCATGAAGGAGATATATGTAGCCATGTCTAGAAAAATTATCTATGAACGTCATAAAATATTGTTGACCATTCCAAGAAGCCGTAGGGAATGGCCCACAAATATCCGTATGTATGACTTCTAAGACGTCTAAAGTCCTGTTGGCTTTAAATCTCCTTTTATTGGTTAGTTTCCGCTTAATACAGTTAACACAGATATCAAAATCTGTAAAATCTAAGGGGTTGAGAATTTCGTCAAACACAAGTCTCTCTACTCTCCGTCTGGAGATATGACCTAATATCTTATGCCATAACACAGCCGAATTCTCATTGGTTAATTTTCTTTTAACACCTCGTGTACATAATTGCAGGGATTCTCCAAATGAAGCAATTGTATCCAGCAAATAAAGATTATCATAATCTGATAAAGAACCGGAACCAACCAATTTTGAATCATGAAACAAACTGAATTTTCTATCCCCAAATGAACAAGAAAAACCAGATTTGTCCAAAGCGAGAATAGAAATCAAGTTCCGTTTAAAAGATGGAACAACAAATGTTTCATCGAGATCCAAATAAAATCTAATCTTTAATAATAATCTGAATTTTCCAATTGCTTCAACTTCAACTGTTTTGCTATCGCCCACATAGATGTATCTTTCACCATCATTGGGCTTTTGACAATCTATGCAACCCAGCATAAACACACTGATGTGAGTTGTTGCTCCAGAATCTATCCACCATGTGTGTCTAGGCACCGAAGTTAAATTAACCTCAGAACAAACCAAACCGTGTGCTTTAACTCCACAAAAGAAACAACTAGTGCTTTCTGTATCATTCAATTTCTTTTGTTGTTTCCTTTGAGGTTCTATATCTGTGACTTCCTTATCCTTCTTCCTTATTTTGCCCTTATCCTTGCCCTTATTCCTCATTGAAATTAGATTTGTCAATAGCGTATGTGAATCTATCTTTTCGTTCTTGACAAACTTCTTTTCAATTTCTATAAGGAATTCCTTAGCTGTAGTTGCCTTTACTGAGACATTGCGCCCATTAATGCGGAATGGCTCTACTCATGATCGTGATACACATGCGATTTGATCTCTCCCACCTTTCTATTTCCCTTTTTATAATCAGGGGTATTTTCATCCGTAAGAGGTGAGAGAGAATCATTCCTTAACGCAAGGTTAAAATCCATGATTCCGAGAACTATTAAGAGGTTCCCTCGCCATGACTTGAAGTTATAGCCATTTAGCATTGTAATTGAATTGATGTTGGCAGTAATATTTGTAGTAGACATAACTGAATAGAGAACAATTAACAATCAAAACATGCTCCTATAAGTCTCAAAACAACAATAATAAATTCAAATAAAGGTAAACCCCATCTCAAGATACCGGGCACTCCATTAATATTTCATCTTTGGACAAAATATTAACTTGTAAGTGATATCTTGGTGTAGCAATCAAACACTGATAATAAGAATATGTCAAACAATAAACCTTCCTTTGGGCCGATTTATTATTCACACGTAAAACCGAATAATCATCACGTGTTTATTACCACAAGTGCACATGCAACTTTGTTAAATATGGACCTTCCTTTGGGCCGATCGATATTTACAGAAATTATATGTACAAAATCGTTTATATTTCAAATAAATTAATTTTCACAAGAGAGGTCACTTTGGCGACATGTTGCTTCAATTAATTTATCTTATAATACATATAACCAAACACCAATATTTGAATTTAAAATTGTACCAAAAATTATCCTTAAAAAAAAAAAAATTTGGGTCAAAAGTCAACGGTCAACGGTTGACCGTTGACAGGTCAATCGTTGACCGAGTCGTTACTGTTCGGGTCGGGTTTGACCGACCCGTATCCATAATCCAAATCTAGAATCCAAATTTCTAATACGAGTTGGCTTGGATCGGTTCGGGTTGAACAGACCCGGATCCAAGCAAAACCCTACCCGAAATTCCTTTTTTTTTTTTTTTTTCTCGAGCAGCCGCTCAGGCCGCTACTTCTCTTCTCCTTCTGCCGGCGGGCTGCACCTCTTCAACGCGGGGAGCGCACTGCAGCAACCATCGCGCACCAGCAGCGCGGCCGTGCCGCTTCGCCTTAACCGATCGCGGCCTGCGCGCGCACCTGCAGCAGCAGTAGCAGTCGAGCGCCAGTAGCAGCAGCAGTAGTCGAGCGCCAGTAGCAGCAGCAGCAGTCGAGCGATTGCTTCTTAGCAGCGCGGTTCACGCGCCAGCAGCGTGAATCGTACCCCAGCAGCCGGATCGCGCGAGCCAGCGCGCTGCTACAGCTTATATTGCGTGGCCAGCGCCGCGATGCTGCTGTTTTGCTCAAGATCTGCCGATCAAAATTTGATTTTCCAACAAATTCGAATTTCCAGATCTCACAAAACCGAAAGCCATGTTTGCTAATTTCATGAATTTATGATCTCAATGAAAAATGTGTATACATATTTGATGCGGCCAGTTCATGAAATCCAACATACAACATACCAAATCTCCAAATTTTCAGAATAAAAAATTTTTCCTTAATTCTGAATTTTAATCGAAACAATACAAATTTATTCTCAATAATTCAACATGAAGAGGCTCTGATACCACTTGTTATAACAAATCCTTATGTGAAAACCATCCCATATAAACCAGGAACATGCATGTCAAATTACCAAGAATCAATAACAGAATATGCGGAAGCATACCTGAATCCATAACGCTGAATTCCCTCTGGATCTGTGTGGTTGGCCTTCCAGATCAGTACGTATATCCTAGAGAGCCCTTTAATTCTCTTTGTGCACTCTATTTGATAATGGGATGTCAGAAAGAATAGAACGATACGTGTGACCTGGGGACCATTACCACTTATATAGACAACTTATCCTGTTGTCGTTAGATATTCCTAATTCTGTCCATCATAGAATTAGAATATCATTAGATCTCTACACATTAAAGACCCACACCCCATTAGATACATTAAAGCCCATATTACTGAAAACCTTATGGATCACTTTTAATTGGGCTTAACCTTATATGACAGTCCACAACACATAATTATTCACATATAAGCCCAACGTTAGATTAAGGATCCAACGTTATTGGATTAAATAATCCAACAGCAACAAGACCCATTTTTCATATACGAAGTCAAAACAATATTCATTATATTTTTTAGTTGAAAAATGTTAAGTGCAGAGAAAGATGAGAAAAAGAAAAAAAAAAAGAAAATAGAGTGAATGGATGGATAGAAAGAGAGAGCAAATTTTTCTCATGTTTCTCTGCATCAAGCATCACTCTTTTTAGTTCGATGTTAGGGAGCTGCCCAGGATGCCAACCAATTAAATTAGGGTGTGTTTATTTATTAGAATGGGAGTGGGGAATGTGGAGCCTCCCACTCCAGCGTTTACTTAGTTTTTTAAGTTTAGGAGTAGGAGTCTCACTCTATGGACCTCACTCTGTGGGCCCCACTTAATTTTAGAGTGCGGAGTGGGAGTAGAACTCCCATGATTCCCACTCCCACCTCTTCCTCTTTTGCCCTTTTTTTATAATTAATTTAATATAATTAATATTTAATAAAATAAAATAAATAATATTATATTTATTTAAATAATATAATAATATTATTATATTATTTTATAAATTTATATTTATTAAAAATAATAATATTAAAAATAATAATAATATTATAAATTTACATTTATTAAAAATAATAATAATATTAATAATATAATATTATTATATTATTTTATAAATTTAATAATAATAAAAAAATAAATTCAATAGTAATAATAAAATAAAATAAAATTTATTAAAAATAATTATATTATTATTTTATTTTATAATAATAATAATACCATCTTTATTTAAAAATATAAATTATTATAGATATTTAAAAATAATAGTATTATAATTATTTAATAATTAATAATAATACTATCTTTATTTTTAATTTACATAATTAAAATTAAGATTAATAAAAATTGTATTTACATAATTAAGAATATTAAAAATTACTATAAATTTACAAATATAATTATTTATTTTATTATATTCAAATATATTTTTTATTAATTTTATAATTAAAAATTACATTTCTTTAAATAAAGATAAAGTTATAATTTGAAATTATTTACTCATAATCCAAGACAAAATAAACATATAATTAGATTCTGATTCCGATTCCACACTCCTATTTCAATGTAAGTAAATAACATATTATCACTCTCATTCTCACTCTCATTCCCACTCCCAATTTCAATCTTAATCCCAGAATTCTCACTCCTTAAAATTTACGTTCCAATCTAAAAAATAAACTCTACCTTAAATAACAGTTTACTTCTTTATTTACTGTTTAGTCTATTTTACGCGTTAACAATCCGTGACGTGGGGAATCATCCAGAGAGAAAAATATTTGCATATTGATGTAACTCGATACTGGGCAACGAGAAAAACATGATAAAACGCTCTTGAAATCTGCACCACAAAAAATAAAGTCGCTTTATTTTTTCTTCCCGAGATGATAAATAACGCGACTTACGAGGGACAGCAATGGTTTGTCATCATGCTAATCAAGATTAAATATCAATCGTATACAAAATAATGGGGCTATTTAACATTCCTTCGATATTTTTCAGTCTAATAAATTTAAATAACACAAATGTAGTAGAGTGTTTAGTCTAGGATATAGGTATTTAATTTAAAAGATTGATTTATTAAATGGAGCAATTTATTTTATTTATAAACTCAAAAAAACTTTTTTTTATTATTTAATATAAGATACAACTTAACATAATCTTATGTTTTAAGTAAATTGTGACTTTGTTGTTTGCATTTTTGTATACATATTTATCTTCTTAGATAATATTTTGTTTAAGTTAGTTGTAATTGCCTATTTTGACTTTGTGTTTTTAATTTACTTTATGATAAGGCTGGTTATTTTTTTTTTTTTTTTAATAAATCTCTCTCGTATCGTCAAAGGTTCGCATAAAAAGACAAATACCAATTATAATGTGAAAAAAAAGTAATGACACCATTAAGAATATTAATATAATTTAAGAAACTATTATTAATACTCTTAAATCCATCTAATATATACGGGTAGAAGAATTTAATGTCAAAATTTTTCTTCTTCATTATCCAATTTAACCATTTTAAAGCAAAATACTTAAATAGTCGCCAACAAAATGATCTGGAAGTCGTCAAGCCACACACATTTTACTGCAATATGCAACCGAATATATATATATATATATATATATATATATATACGCGTGTGTGTGTGTGTGAATGACAGATTTGAATAAAAGATTAACAAATTGCACCATTGGTACTGAAAGACATTATACACAAGGAAAAGTTGGGTCTACGATCAAAGCATCCTATTAGTCATCATTACACTAAACCCAAAAGCATTTATGGGTTTGGAAAAAATTAAAAAAGAAAATTATGAGATAAAATAAACTGAAATTTTATTCAAAACTCTGGAGAGTGAAGCTCAAATCTGGAAAACAAAACGCGTACGACATGTTATTTTAGAGAAGTACACTAATCTAACAAGTTGGTAGCATGCATATGACGTATCGGCTGAGGCAGAATCAAAAGTTTATGACAGTTAGCAAATATCATCCGTCTGATTTTGTGAAACCACATGTTTTTTTAACGTGATCTCACTTTAACGTTTAAAGCTCAAACAACAATGTTGTATGCCATTTTGATAGAGGATTAATTAGGACACGTATAGTCGTATTGAGAGGCGATTAAAACTGTTAAAAGAAGGATTTTATCTTTAAAATAAATAACGTTTTCTTGGTGGTATTAGGAATAGGATGGACAAAAAAATCCGGACCAGAACGAAAGCTTCCACGTGAGGGCCTGGACACGGGCTTAAGAAAAAAAGCCCGACCAGGCCCAAGCCCTCTCATTTTTTAAAAAATTAATTTATAAATTAGAATAATAAATTAAAATTGAAAAGAATAATAAAAAAATAAAAAAAAAAATAAAATTTAAAATCCTAATTTATACACCAATAATGATTCAAAAAATTTAAAATTATAATATTAAACTCTTTCATAAGTGTTAATTAATTAAGAGGGCGCTTGAATTAGAGAATTCAGTATTAAAAAATTAAATTTCTAAATTTTTATTTGTTTCAATTTCTTTATTTATTATTTTATTTTAAAATTTTCATGTTCTTTTACTCATTGTTGATTATAACAACTTGTTGATTATTAATTTATTTTAATTTTACAACAATTAAAAAATTTTAAAAAAATAAATAAAGCCCAAGCTAGCATGGGCTCGGCCAGGCCCAGGCCGTTACATTTTTTCACTAATGGGCCTGGGCATGGGCTTGACAAAGCCCGACCCAGGCCCGTACTTGGCCATCCCTAATTAGGAACTTCACGTAGCACTTTGTGCTTCTATAAGCCACTAGGGCTGTGCTTTTTTTTTTTTTTATTGTTTTTTAATACAACATGTTAAGTCCATTATTTACAGAGTTAGCATTGTATAGTAAGTCTAGTTAAATTGAAATTTTATTTATTGAATATTTTCTAATATGGATTAATTTATTAATTCCCTAATTTAGTGAGATTCCAATTTATTGGGAATATTTTGTTTCTTAGTTTAATTAGGTGTCTAATTTAGCAAGTCAATTAATAGTGTGATTCTATAATTGGCATGTAGGATTTATTTATAGCAGAAGTTGATTCAAATAGGAAATTTATTAATGCTCTAGATATTCCTTGGAAGACAAGCAAGCAAGAATAACTTCAAACAGCAAATTTATTAATGCTCTAAATATTCCTTGGGAGACAAGAAAGGCAAGAATATCATATTTATTCCTATTCTAGTTCATATGAATTATAAGAGGAAAGAATTTCTTATTTAGAAAGAATCTAAGTCTTTTTAGACTTACTATTTTTGTGAAATATGATAGGTGATTCACCTATATAAAGAGAGGTGATTCACAATTGAAGGGTTACGCACAACACAGAACATAAAGCAGAGAAGCCTCAAGTTATGTGATTTATATTGCCTTCTATATTCAAGACTGTTTTTGTTCATCTCTACGGAGAGTCTATGTGGATCTTAGATAACTAGACATTGAAGATTTGAAGATTCACTATCGATCACTTTGCGAAGTGTCTTGAGGATCGTGGATCAAAAAGGGTAACGGTTATTCAAGAAAAGCAGATTCAGTCTAAGGTTGAGTAAGCTTGTACGGTGAGGAACTTAAATGAGAGTCTTAAGTTTGGTAAATCCATAGGTTGTAACATCTCAACTTAGTGAATTGCTTTTCATCTGAGCGTGGCCTCGTGGATGTAGGATTGATTAATCCGAACCACATAAAAATCTCATTGTCTTTTAATTTCTGTAATTTATTGTTTTGTTGGCAAAATTATATTTTTGATGCGGATAAACAGTAACCTGTGAACAATGATACTTGAACAGTACTCGTGAACAGTGTTTGCTGAAAATTAATTTTGTGTTTTTAATATAATAAGGATAATTATAGTGAAGATTTATTAAAGAATTTAATTAATTAAGTTATTAATTAATTAATTTTTAAGAGTTTAATATTGCCTACATCTATTTAAAAATATATCTAAATTCCAACACAACATAATACAAAGAAAGCTTTACAATCAATCTTTCTCTATAACCTATTCTCTAAAAATTAATACAAGCTCTACTGTAGTCTTCAAGTCGATGTAGGTTGGTTAATCATCTGAACCACTCCTACTAATCTTTACAGCTCTGTTTCTTTTGATTTTTATTGTGTTTTGTGTGATTAAACTCTAGTTCTCAAGTTTATTCATCAATCTTTGACTGGGATTAGGCCCTAGGGGAGAATGGTTTGGTATTTATACGCCTAAACAGTCTCAAAATAAATACCAAAGATGAGCTATCCATTGGCTTTTGACTAAATATGTAGTAATTAATAGGCAAGAGATCCTTTACAAAATGATGTAAATTATATCAACTACAGAGTTGCATCAGATAAGAACACAGTTATATTAGGTAAACTATACTTTGCTTATTTAGTGTAGCTCTATGATTGATACAACTTACATCATTATGCAAGGGATCAAGGTCCAATTGAATACATGTTACATTTTTAGCTGATTCCTTGTCAAAGATCAACAACTTTTAGAATGAATCACTTCAGTTACCTTCAAAATTTAAATTTATTTCATTCGAGCCCTTCAGTAATCAACTTCACCATTAAAAACTTGGGAAAACGTTAACATAAATATAGAGTGATAACTATTCCCCTAATATCTCATACTGGTGATTTAAAGTCCGTTCTACCCTTGTTAATTAATTCATTTTTTTTCATGATGTTAAAAATCTAATAGTGTGCTAAATAATTATTAGGGTTGTCCCATATCAATTATGAAAAAGGTTCCTAGTGACTTTATAAGTGTGAGAAAAAATCTCATTTTTACACAAGTATTTGAGGTTGAAAGAGGTCTAAAACTACTAAATATTATTATCAAAACACAAGTTCGTTAATATCTAAACCCAATACTTTAATATGGAAAATAGATATATATATTTTTAACCCAAGGTTTAGTGTATGAAGAGAAGATAGTTGAGATTATCCCACATTAATTGTAAAAAGAATTAATCATGATTTTATAAATGTGAGCAAAAATCTCACTCACTTTTGAGGTTGTGAGATACCAAAGACCACCTAATAGTAATTACAATAAATTTATAGCCACAAAACTTGAAATTTTATCATACATTTTTCACATACAAATTCAAAACAATATTCATGATATTTTTTAGTTCGATGGTAGGGAGTTGGCCACGATGCTAACTATTTACTGTTTTAGTCAATTATACGTGTTAAAAATCCGTGACCCGAGGAATCATCCTTTGAGATTTGACAAAAATATATGTATCTTGATGTAATTTTATTTTTTTTTGTTTGATGTAACTTAATGCTGGTAACGAAAAAAAATGATAAAAAGTTCCTGAAATCTGGACCACACAATATTAAGTCGCTTGGTTTTTCTTCTGAGAAACTAAATGACGCGAGTTACGAGGGGGAGCAATGGCTTGTCGTCATGCCAATCACGATTAAATATCAATCGTATAAGAAATAGTGGGGCTATTTGCATTCTTTGGGTATTTTTCGTTCTAATAAATCTAACTAAACCTAATGTTGTCGTTTTAACTAGATCGTGTCTTTGTTGTTTGCATTTTTATATGCATGCTTATCTTTTTAAACAACATTTTGTTTAGGTTACTTGTTAGTTGACTGTTTTGACTTTATGTTTTTAATTTATTTTAGAATAAGGCTCATTAAATCATTCTGTTTAAGTGTTACTTTTATTCTTCTTTTTAATAAATCTCTCTCATATCGTCAAAGGTTCGCCTGCCCAAAAAAAAACTCTAATGTTAATAAAAATGACACTATTAAGGATATTAATATAGTTTAAGAAAATATGAATTGAATACTCTTAAAACCCATCTAGCATATATGGGTAGAAGAATTTATTAATATCAATACTTTTCTTCCACATTATCCAATTTAACCATTGTAAAGCAAAATACTTAAAGTCGCCAACAACATGATCTGGAAGTCCTCAAGCCACACACATTTTACTGCAATGCAACCGAAAAAAAATAATATAATACGGACAGATTTGAATTAAACAAATTGCACCATTTGTACCCAAAGACGTTAAATACAAGGGAAAGTTTAGTCTACGATTAAAACATCCTATTAGTCATCATTAAACTAAACCCAAAAGCATTCATATGTTTTGACAAAAAAAAAAATTATGAGACAAAATCACCTGTACTTTTCTTTCATATTTTTATTTAAAATCTTGTGGAGTGAATGTCAAATCTTGCAAATAAGACACGCACGACATATTGTTTTGGAGAAGTACACTGATCTAACAAGTTGGTTGCATGCATAAGATATATCTGTTGAGGTAGAATTAGAAGCGTATGGCAGATAGCAGATGTCATTAATTCGATATTGCGAAATCACATGTTTTTGCATTCGATATTCGCTCTCACTCAAACGACAAGGATATATGCCGTATTAGAAGAGGATTAATTAGGACACATGTCACATGAGTGGGAGGCAGTCAAAACTGTTAAAAGAAGGATTTCCCCTTTAAACTGTGAAACCTTATCCTAATTAGATTAGGAACTTCGCATAGCACTTTGAGCCTCCGTAAGCCACTAGGGTTGTGGTTTGTTTAATATAACACAACACAATAAAGCTTCACAAGCAATCTCTCTCTATAACTTGCTCTCTAGAAATTAATAAAAGCTCTATTCTAGTGTTCAAGTGGATGTAGACTAGTTAATCAGCATAACAACTATAAATTCTTATGTTTGAACTATAAATTCTTATGTTTGATCTTTACAGTTCTATTTCTTTTGATTTTTTTTTTTGTGTTTGTGTGTGATTAAACTTTGGTTCTTAAGTTTATTAATCAGTCTTTGATGAGGATTATGATATAAACACTAAAGTTCGTAAGGAGAAATTGAATGAAACAGAAAAATTAGATAATAAATAGGATTAATTCAAGGAAACCCGAACCTCCAAAAAAGTATTGGTTATTCGAGAAATCAATAAACTCCCAAATATAACTTTCAAGTTGTAAAAATAATAATACTTAAGACACCTTCTATTGAATGATATTAAGTTTTATATAATAAAGCTTATTTAAGATTACAATTTAAAAATTAATAGTACTAAGTATGTTTTCACATAATACTCCATTACTTCCATATGGTTCACAAAATAAGCACAACTATTTTTGACTAATTCAAAATTATCCAACAACATAAAATTAATTAAATAAAATAAATAGTTTTAATTTTTTTAAGAGTTTGTATCAGGTTAGGTCTTGGGGAGAATGGCTCGGTTTTTATACACCTAATCAGTCTCAACAAAATCGAAGAGGAGTTAAAAAAGATCAAACCATAACAAAAGGGAAAGAGAGAAAAAAGCTTTAAAAAAAAGAAAAATCTTGGTCATTATGACTTTGAGAATTACAAATATTTTGTGGGAGTAAAAATAAAAACAAGTACTTAAATCATATGGGTTCAACGAAGGATTGTTTCGGGAGTAAAAATAATTATTATTTTTAAATTAATTTATTGAAGGGATGGATCAGTTATCCTTAAAATTTTTCTTTTTTTTTTACACTCTGTGCGACCTTTTAGATTGTAAATAAATGAATAATTAGGATTAGATTAATTAAATGACAAGTAACATTCATTTCTATTTTTTATTTTTCTCTCTCCTCTGTTATTATTTTATCTTTTTGTCTCTGTCTTCCCTCGGCTCCTTTTCCTTTTTCTCTCTTGCTTTAACCCTCAAACCCTTTTCTTCGCAATTCTTAAACAATAAAAACAAATTTCGATTTTGCAAAGCTTCAACATATATTAATTAGCCGTAAAGAATATTCAATGATAATAATAAAAAAGCAGGAAACTAGAAAAGTGTATCATCCATTACTATAAAGAGAAGTGCAAGTATTTGAATGTTTGTCGATGAGTGAACAATCAATTTTCATATTTTCTGAAAATTTTAAGGTGAAAGAAACCTTAATTTCTTTTGATAATTCTGGTTTGTTAAAAATTGTGTAAGAGAAGTTTTTGCAAGTTTAAAGCAACTATAATATAGTTGAGGGAAATAGAGAGATGGGGAAAGAAAGAGCTACGAAGAGAGATGAGAGAGACAAAAAAGAAAGTAAAGATGACCATGAAGATCGCCTGAGAGAGAAAGAAGATGATAAAAAAAAAAAGAAATATTTAGTACATCTCATTAAATCTTCAAAAATACTCATTTATCTGTACTCTGAAGGTTCATAAGGAGTGAAAAACAGAGTCATTTTAAGGGAAGTTCGATTTTCCCCCTTTATTGAATGATGTGCAGAGTAAAAGGATTTTTAAAATATCTTTTAGAGCATAAATAATCCTACCATATAAAAAAATTGTCCAATTGTTGATTGTATATAATTTTTCTTCTTGGGCTGTATTTTTCTTGATGTTTCTCAGCAGAATGAAGGAGAGCTTTGTTAAAACTTGATCCTTCATAGTTTTGATGCTATTTCATTTTTTATGTTAAAACTTTAACAAAAATATATATATATTATTGAAAGTTAAATGCGACACTTGAACGTACAAATTTATTAGTTTAAATTGTGCCTATGTCAATTTTTTTAATAGCAAATTGTATGTAAAAAAGGTCACAATTATCCGTGTAACTTTTATATTGATGTTTTAATGACAGCATCAGAATTGGGTCAACAAAGTTACTACGAGGGGGACAGATTTTTAATTCTCAATGAGTTTTATGCGTAAAACATTCTAATAAACAATTTTTATGGCTCCTCTTTGTTAATGAAACGGACCAAAGCATGCCGATGAAGGAAAGAAAATCATGATAAGATTGAGAGATTCAAAAATCATATTAGTTCTAATAGCACCCATTCGAAGATAGCCCAAATACTGATTTTAAACGTCATTGTTTCAATGGAAAATGTTATTGTGATCTTATCACAATATAAATTGGTTTAATTCTTAGTTTAAATATTTATACTAAACATTGATAAAGCATTGATAACATGAATGCATGGAGACTTAAAAGATGTACACATAACATGAGTAGAGATTAACAACAGCAAAAGGACCACAGGCGATGTTATTTATATTTAATACTAGAGATTAAAAGGTGCTAGCCTGGTCCATTATTTAGAATGATACAACTAGATCATTCATTACACAGTCATTGATATTGCTTCAGCAGCTTCAAAAAACCTTGATATTGCATTAGCAGCTGGAAGTAGCCTTGAGCTTCCCTCTGATGGAAAAAACAAAACATTCAAAGCCGGCTTATCATCACCAACCAGAGTGAGACGTCGAACGCCATCCTTAATTGAAACGCCGATTTTGTTGCAGCGTCTAGGACAAGATGGACAAACATTTGGACAATGGAAAATATTGTATACACCGCCATATGAGAAATTTCCAGCTTTCTCAATCTTAAACCAATTTAGCAACGTTTCAGCTCCTGGGTTGCCCTCAGTTCCGCCGGTTGTAATTAATGGATCATCATAGTTGTTAACTTTCCACACTGGTTCTTCATTACAGGGCTTATCAGAAAATTTTACTTGGAATTTCAAGTTGACATCAGTGGATACCTTGACAATTTTATAATTGTCATACGGAAGTAATTTTAAATTATCTCCCCTTTCGCTAGGAGAACTTAATTGGACAACGTCCAAGGGACACTGTTCATTTGTCCCTGGGTGTGTGCTGAATCCACCGGCGCCGTCTAGGACTGGGATAAGTTTATACTCGAGGGTAGATTTGACCTTGTTGCCAATGATATCTAAGACAGCTTCAAATTCTGATGAGGTGCCCAATAGAGGCTTTGTGGCCAAGGTAAGTATAAGGAAGGAGAGTGTTGTTACCAATGAAGTTTTCATCTTTTCTTTTTCTTCAAGGCTGGCTGCTGTTTGTTGTGTTGTTGATTAATTCGTTGTTCAAGAGTTTTAATTTATAGAGAGCTAGAGCTTTTATGCGATAAGGTCTTTGTGGTAGCTAATTGCATGTATAGTTTATGTATTATTGAGCCTTTTCTATTTTATGTTTTCAATTTTCTTAACTTTATTAAAATTTTCAATTTTCTAAGATTTGTCCCAAACTCGTAACTCGTGGGATTATCCTTAACAAAGCCAAATAAATAAAGGGGGTTTTTTGTGCTCTTGGGGTGCATTTGACATACAGTATTGTATTATATTGTATTGTATTATTTTAATGCAGGTGTATTGCATTATGCTGCATTGCATTAGCACTGTATTATAATAATGCTGTATAGTATTTGGTGCTATATTGTATTGTATTAATTTTATATTATATTATATTTGGTGTTACACTGTACTGTATTAATTTTATGTTATACTATGTTTGGTGCTATACTGTACTGTATTAATTTTTAGTAATACTATATTAATTTTTTTGTGATTAGTTCATATTATATTTAGAAAATAATATTTATTAGTTATATTAAATTATTTAAAAATAATTAATTTTATATATTGATTATTATAATATAATTAAATAATTTAATATTCTATTATATTTTTATATACTATTTAAGTATTTATTATTAGTTATATTAAATTATAAATTTATTAATAAATTATAATGTAAAAATAAAAAATAATATTATATAATATTATATTAAATTAAAAAGTTATATTTATTTATTTATTATTATTATAAAGTAAAAAAATAATTAATTTTTATATATTTGCTATAAGATAATTAAATAATGTAATATTATGTTATATTTTTATTTTTATATATTATTTAAATATTTATTATTATTTATATTAACTTATTAAATATTAATCAATTTCATATATTAATTATTATAATATAATTAAATAATATATTATTTAGTTATATTTTTAATATAATAAAAATAAAATATAAATAATAAATTTATTATATTATAATTATAATTATAAAGTAAAAATAAAATAAAATAAAAATTAATATTATATTATATTAATTTATTTAATATTATTTAAAAAAACAAAAAAAAACCGAAAATTACAGTCGGGTTTAACACCCGCATTAGCACATTCCCCAAAGCTAGTCTAATACACTTGAAATAATTGCCAAACATGTGATTGCTTTAACTAATGCTGGACCCACTAATTGATCCTATGTAATACCACACACCAAACACAACCTTGGAGCATTGTTTTTTAACCATTATATGTATGCATATTATTATAATTAGTTGAAGCATATACATGACAAATAATTAATGAAAAAGAAGCAGTGCTCTAAAAGCACCCAAGAATTTTCTAATAAGATTTAACTTACTCCAGGAAACTGATGATAAAAATTTATTAGGATCTAAGAACATATATTATAGTTAACATGTTGTGAGTGCCAATTAGTTCAATTGACAAAATTAATCTCTTACATAGAGATATAAAGTCTAAAAATTGAACCTACAGGATTAGGTTAGCATTAGTTTATAACTTCAAAAAATGGGTTGAAGCACCATTAATAAATCATGCATAAGGTTAACACAACTTAACTAAAACTATCATAGGAAAAAATGGTATTATCTATGTGTTGGCTCTCATAACATAAATAAAGTTCACTTAGGCTCAGTTTGGTGTAACATTCTAAATAAAATTTATTTAAGTACAATTTTTGTTAGTAGAGCTTCTACAAAAAAAAGTTATTATCAAAAAAATTTTGGTTGTCTGATTTTTAATGAGAGCTTTTATTTAAGATGATAAAATTATCATTTTAAAGTTTTGCTATGAAATGAATGAAATAGGATTGTCAAATAAATAAATGATATTTTAGAAATTTTAATATTTTAAAAAGGTTTTTGAATCTCTATTCTCAAAAATTCAAAATTTGAGCTTTACTAGCATTACTCTTTAATAGTTTACTAATCTTTAAAAGTTCTAATAAAAATAACTAGATGACAACAAAAATTTTGAAAAGATCTCATGGGATTAAATAAGTGCTTATGGCTATTAGATAAGTTATATTAAATAGACATTAAATCTAACTAATACCCAAAAAGCAATTAATGAGTTCAGGATTGTATCAAATATAACTAGCCTAAAAACTATTCTACAGGTTTTGGAATATGATTTCTTCTTAACACAGTACACGATCATATAATCAAATCCATGCTTCATATGACTGTGTTGAGACTTACTTTTAACAAACTTATATGACACTTAGGTATAAAGTTGGCAATTTGCGGGCTTCGGCGGGCTTTTGCAAGCCCATGTATTTTTTAATAACTTTTTAATGAAAACTAAAACTAAAAACACTTAAATTATATGTGATTTTCCAATACATGATTATCCGACAATTACAATTACAAATTCTGGACAATTAATATTAAATTCAAATAACAAATTTATATTACACAACTAATATTCTATAAATTCTGGACAGTTAATATTTGCATAAATAACAAATCAATATTACACAACTAATAACAAATTAATATTAAATTCAATTACAGTTAATATTCTACAAATTCTAGTCAATTAACAATTTCATAAATAACAAATTAATAATTAGACAATTAATCCCATTGTCTGAAGAAATGTAAAAACTTCTATGTAAATCACCACATTCAAACTGATGAATTAAAAACAGAAGCTAAAAAAATGGGACACATCGTAATAGGCATTCAAGCTAGAGAACACAAGCTTCAAAAGTTTAAGTTTGAATAAATATTCAAGCTACAGAACACAAGCGACATTCACACAAAAAAATTCAATACTCTAAAAATTGATGATTAGAAAACTCAGCAACAACATATATATAACCTTAGCTTACTTCAAGTTCTACAATAATTTCTCAGAATTTCTACAATAAAAAAATTAAAGCTTACTTGAGGTGGAGTTGGTCAATGGTGATGGTTTGCTACTGATTCGGCTTAGGTGGGCACTAGTTTGCGTCGTGATGTTGCTTTGGCATTGGGTTAGCGACTGATGCATCGCTGTCACATATTGGGCTTGCGTGGCTTTGTCGCATTGGCGGTGGATGAACTCAATCGACGATCCCGGATGTGGTGGCTAGTTGCGACTGTAATTTGTGACTTTGTTGGCTGTTGAGTGTGTGTTCGTGTGGGTAGCTGGGTTTGTTGGTTGTTGCCGTTGGGTGTGTTCGTGTGGACAGCTGGGCATTAGATTTAGGGTTAGGCTCTTTTGAGTTTTGCCGTTTTGTGATAATCGCAATGCATTTTGATAATTTCAGGTTCATTTTTCTATTTTTTAAAATAATTTATAATTTCATATATTGGCCTGGGCTTTTTGAGAGAGCCCTTATCCAAGTCCAATTTGTGCTGGCCTTATAATTTTTAAGCCCTTATCCATACTTTTATATCGCAGGCTAGGTTTAAAGCCTGTGGGCCTAGGTTGGGCTGGCCCAGACTTTTTTGTTAAGTCTACTTAGACATAAGTTTTTGAATTTAAGTGACACTAAAGAGTCTTTACCCACCTTTTTTTTATTTTCTTCAAACCCAACCTCTAGAATTTGCATATAACATGGGATACGCAATTCACGTCAAACCAGGTAGTCCACTAACTGAGAATGATTTCTGTACATTGACTTGAGGGTTCTTATTGATAATCATGATTCCTACGCTGCCCCCAATTTATTGATAATTTGAGGGTTCTTATTGATAATTGAGATTCCCACTTTGCCTCCATGTGATCCCCTCCATGTGATCCCCAATTTACCACCTACGTCGTTTTGTTGTTATTATAAAAGTAATGCTACTTTTTAATTTTAAATTTAAATCTGAGAAAAACTTTTTATTTGTTTTTACAAGAACAAGTTTAAACTCTCTCTCATTCGTTTCTCATAAACTTTCTCTCATTCACTTCTCATACTGTTTATGATCTAGAGTCTTATTTAAATTGGTAAAATTTGTTTCCTTATTGAATTATAATTGCTAAATTGAAGTCTATACATTAATTGTACAACTACTTTAAGAAATATCTTTATTTTTAATTAGAAGACCTGTTAATTTGATTATTTTCCTAAAGTTAGGATTTTTGATTTTTTAATTCAGGGAGATTAAATTGGACAAGAAGACTTATTTTGAAAGCAAATCTAATACAATTGGCAATTGAATTATTTACTTGCGGGGCAAGAAAGAAAAATTCCAGTTTAAGAAGATTTATTGTCTGTCCAGGTAAATCAGAATTAAAAATGAATATGGAATTTAAGTCTATTACAACTTGTTAGAGCTTTATAATCCTTCCCTATAAATAGGGTCAGTGATCCATATCCAAAGTAACTGAGAGCGGCTAATGCTGGATTTGGGAATCTATGATGACGTAGACGTGAGTTTGACTTTTCTTTCATGCACGAAGAATGTTGGGGAAGAGTCCCCCCCGGCCCTATCCCTTGAACAGACAAAGACGGGATGTATTCTACACTTTGAAGAGACTCACCGGAAGTAGTGAAATAGAAGAAATTAATCAGTTGCCTGAGCCCCGGCTGCGACAGTGAACATTCGTGACAAAAATTGGTTACATTCAGGAACACAATCGGTAAACATTCGCAAAAGGTATTGGTGAGCCATTTTGGGTCCGTTCACGATTTGGGTGAACATTTGTGAACAGTGCTGAATATTTATGATTTTAGGGCTTCTATTTTTAGTGCGTTTATTTAAAATAAAGAGTAAATACTTCTATTGCAAATATTATTACCATTATTATTATAACTATAATAGAAATAATGACAATAATTATTAAAATATTAATTATTACTATTATTATAATAATTGATACTATAATTATAATTATAATTATAACAGTAATAGTAATATTATAATTATTTTATTTAGTATAATAAATATAATGATGATAGTAGTAGTAGTAATAATAATAACTAACTAGTAATGAATTACTATGATTTTCATTATGATAATTGTTTCTGTTAATATTATTATATTATTATTCTTTAATTATGATTATAATTACTATTTATATTATTGTTATTGTACTATTACTATTGTTATTGTTCTTACTATTATTTAATTCTTACTATTATGGTACTTATAATAATAATAATTTTTTAATATTTACATGGGTAAAAAATGAATTTTTGATTTTGTCTGAGGTTAAAAACGTCATTTCTTTCTCCATTCTCATCTCCCCACCTCCCCCATTGAATGCGATTCTCATTACTTCAATAATGATATAGTCACAAACTGTTTTGTACGAACTAGTTGTACAAACTGATGTGGCATGAATAGATTGATTGAAAAGTGATAACAGTTATTTTTTTTAAATTATGTGGACTCATGAGAGTTTATATAACCAATCTATTTATGCCACATTAATTTGTACAAAATAATTTGTGGTCTTATCATTACTCCTCATTACTTATACCCAAATTTGTGATACCCATGCAAAATACATTCCTATTTCTTTATATTTTTAACAAGTATACACTATCAATGAAATGAGAATCATTCCTATTAGCTAATCCAAGAAGTAAACACGCCATTAGTCTATTCAATAAATATCTTTGGCTGTTGGTTTCTTAAGGAGAAGGGGTCGCTTGCAACAGTGTGAAAGAGATTTTACATTAATGTTGCAGAGAAGAAGACAAGTGGTGCTTAGCGAGTTCAACTAAGTTGATTCAATAGAGGTGGTGGCGAAAGTAAGAAGAAGTGTGAAATTTGGTATGAATTCAGTAGATTGTAATCATTGATTAATTCTTATTAAATTGCTTATATCTGGGTATGGCCTGGTGGACATATATAAACCACTGTGTAATTTAATTTCCTCAAATTTTATTACTTACATTTAAATTCAGGGTAACAATTGGCCTACATTTATTTTTCTTCAAAAAGTGTCAAATAATATCTTGCAAATGTTTGTAGATTTCAAACTTGGGTGTATGGCTGGAAACTTGTTCAGTTGATAAATTAGGTACCCCTTGACGTTGAGTATGAATTCAGTTCTGTTACGATCGAAAAAGAAAAAAAAAGTCAAGTGACGATATTATACTGATATTCATCAATACTTATGCTTTGGAGAATCAATGGCTTAAAGAAAAAGTTCGCTAAAAATTTGAAAATTTTGGCTCGTTTAATTGTTAGATTGCATGTAAGGATCTTTTCCCATTAAACCGAAATTTTCTATACATGTTGAATGTTGACATATTATGAATAGTACATATTCTCGTTGCAGTAGCTATGGTCATTCTTGGCTCTTTCTAAGCTTAGGAAAATATCTTTTGTTTTGTTATATTAAATTTCTTTAGAGATCTCGGTGGCTGTGAGAGAGTATTTTTTTTGGAGATAAGTTAGGGATGTCGGTGGTGAGTGTATTTTTTGAAGATATTTTGTAAGTGCAATTAATACTACTTCCATGTCGCTCAATTTGTATCGAATTCTATCTAACTTAATTACAGTTAGACATTAACAGCTGCCGTCTGTTAATTTGGAGATGAAAGGAAATTATTGAGGTCAAAATTTGTTGAGTTCGGCGGTAATTTAGATGAAAAAGTTGATAGATTTTATTACTGCAGGCTAGGCCTCGGTAAACGACTAAGCAAGGATATATAGATAACAAGAGAAAAAATCCAAAAAAATCTAAATAATTAAATCACTGGAGATAAATGTTTAAAATTATTCGTCCGCTGTGCGTATGGTAGGAGATCAAGGCTTTGCTTATCATCTTGGGGAAGAAGTTGGTAGTTTTGATTTGTACTTCTTAGGACATGAGTTGACCTTTTTTGCTGAACTTAATTATGACAGCTATTTTGGTGATTGAAACAGCTTATGCTAATGGTTGGTATCAAAATCACCGGGAATGTGATTCGTTGGTAATGGTTCAATGTCTAAATTCTAATGATTTTTACTCTCCTTGGACTCTTTGTGATCGGTAGCTTAATTGCATGATCAAGTTATTTAACAACATCATTTCGACGTACTCACATTTTTTGAGATAATAATTGTGCTGCTGATTGTCCTGTTAATTTTGGCTGCAATGTGGCAGCTTCAGTTAGTAGCAAGACCTTCCTTCAATTCACAAGTTCATCTCATCACATGCTAATAGATTTTGAAAATACAACTTGTTAAGAATTTAGTTCTATTTTAATAAGTGTAGGTGAATTAAAATCCTAGAAAATTAATTAATTCTAAAATCATCGTTCACATATTACTATTCATGCTACTAGTGCTATAAAAAATCACTATTCACATGATACCATTCAAGAGTCACTGTTCATAGTACTGCTTACAAAACTGTTCATTCAACCCAAATCTATCAAATAAATTATAGAAAATAAAGCATATAGATGATCTTTACGTGGTTCGGACCACAATCCTACATTCACATGGCCACGCTATACATTAAGAAACTTACTGAGTAATGAAAAGATTACAATCTATTGGAATCTTAGATAATTTCATACTCCCTTTGACTCTTGCTGCCACCTTATTAATTCTAACTTAGTTGACCTTACTTAATAGCACCACTCATCTTTAATTGTGTTTGCTACTTCCTTAAGATCCGCTCAACATAGTAAATGATCCCTTCGTCCCGAAGAGTCAAAAGTAATCATCAAAGAACGTCTAATGAAAGACTAGATATATTGAAGATACGAAGACTAAAACTTTATAGAATACGAAACATCATATATATGCAGCTAAGATAGGTTATCTCCTGCTTTTGCACTTCGACTATTTCTTTGTATAAAATACGATATGTTTTTTATCCTCCTCAATGTGTAAAATACTTCCCTTTATATAGGTTAAATATCTAAAGTACTAGGATATGTTTTCTTTAGAGTCCAATGTTCCATAAATACTTGACATATTTATCAATGTAGCAGTCACCTTTATTTGAAACTTTTTGATATGTAATGCTATATAGACACCAATTTGCTTCTTTATGCGTCAAAAAATATTCTTCAACATTCTACATTGTATAATCTAATCTACTCATTACCCAAAACTAGACAAATCCTTAGTATAATAGATAAATAAATTACAATATTATTAACACAATTGTGCCAATAATTAAAATCCTAACAATCTCTCCCTTTGGCATCCTTGTATTTAAAACATAAGCAAACCAATTTTTAGCCTTCAAATGACGTGTGGAGAAATAGGATAGATAGACCCCGAGCAATAACCTGCGTAAAGGTATCAAAACAAACAAAGAACTTAGCACATAAAAAATCACAAGTCACCATTAGTTCAAAAAAAGAAAAAAAGAAAAAACTCCTCTAATAAATAAATGCTCATGCCTAATATTCAATTGAGAAAATAAACTCTCCCCCTAAGATAAACAATCTCATACCAATATATTATTAAGAGAACAATCATGCATATAAGAGAAAAAGGTAATATTATATGTCAATCAATAAAAGACTATATGCAAATCAAGCAAACTCCCCCTTGGAGAAAGAATAAATAAAGTCAATGAACATATAAATAAACTCCCCCTTATTCAATTCAAACTCAAATGCAAATATTTCAAATAAACTATAGAAATTGAAATATTACTCGCTACTCTCCCTTAAACAAAAAAATTCAATACTATACTTCCTTTTCTTAATAAAAGGTGCCAAAGTAAGGTGGATAACATAAATTAAAATTGAAATAACATCCTAAATTAGATAAAAATGAAACTAAATAGCTAGGGGGTCGAATAAATCAAAGCCATCAACAGTAATGAATACGCCTAAGATAATCACGAATGTATTCAATGCATTCAACTCAATCAAATAAATCTGAAATCATCTCCCTTTAAACATCCAAACATTGTAGAGTCAAACGAAGATAACATAAATTGAAATTAAAATAACATCCTAAACTAGATAAATACGGAACTAAATAACTTCGGGGATCGAATAAATCAAAGCCATCAAGGGTAATGAACACGACTAAGATCATCAATAATGTGTTCAATAAGTTGACCAAATAAATCTGAAATCATCTCCCATTGAGCATTCAAACATTGTAGAGTCAAATGAATTTCCCAAAGCTAAAAATTGGTGAGGGCCATTTCTATGGTAGTATTAGTAGCACGATTATCCTCATCTTAATCACAAGCAATACCAAGTAACCTCAACATATGAAATGTTAGTTTAATATAGTTCGGTATAGAAGTAAAGACCTTATCTTTTGCAACTAGATTATAAACTTGAGATGTCAACAATTGCTGAATCAAAGAAGGGAATGGTAAAGCATGTTTTTCCCAAAAGACATCCATATTCTTCATAATCAAATCAAAAGCCAACTTGCCAAAGTTAAAAGAGACTCCCTCTCCACTTAAGTACAAAGCTTAAGTAAATAAAGGGTCTACTGTACTATAATTTTTCATAGGACACCGATTGTGTGCTCCAATCCAATGTAAAGCTTGATACTTAGGAACAAGCTTTGGAACCAAAAGGCCTTTAGGCCAAGTAGAATACCTTCCTAATAATTGAGTAGCAATAACTTTCATATCAATAATATTCATTTGTTGCCAAATACCCGCATCATTAATATCCTCACACCCATAATAATGATTGATTTAAGAAAGAGAAAATTCCAAGATACATCCTCTCACAGAAATAGTAACATATCGAGAGATATACATAACATAATGTTCCAAACCGACATCTTTAATGCATGATTCAATCCCAAAAGGAATAAACTTATGAAGATCAACACCAAGTTTAGATTGAAATTTTCTATTAAGCAAGTTATCAAGAACAACACCAGAAGGATATTTATAATACTTTTATTACAAGCATGAGGTAAAATATACACAGAGATTGAGCGGTTGTCTTTATGATTGTTTAGAGTCATTAGAACAGGCTCATCAAAATTGGCTTAACTTGGGTGCTCTTCAATAGAATCAGTCTTTCCATCATGAAAAGCAACAACATCATTGCTTGAATTTGGCAAATCAACATGAATATCTAATCCTTGTGCGTTGATCGACTCCGGTATGGTTTGGGTTATGGGCCACAGGTTTTCTTCCTTCTCTTCTTCATGATCAGCATGCTAAGCATTGATTGAATCATATCCATGCACGTTAGATATAACAATAGCATTCACTTCCTTCGCTTGTTCAACTTGTATCCTTGATCTCTTGTTCAATGAACTTGATCTTGTTGAAACCAGGGTGCAAAACTGAAAAAAGAACTAAAAAGGAAGTTCTACAGAGGTAGGCTGGTTTTAGCATGAAAAAGAAAGAGAAAAAACGAGTTAAACAATAGCCCTTACATAGGGATATAATCCTAGACCTCAAAGTAGAAAAGTATAATTTAAGTAGGAATTAATTAACATTTACTTTACATAAGTGTACGAGCCATACTCTAGAGGCACCAAAATAGACCATGTGTCCCTAAGAGAAGAATATATTTTAGGGGAAAATAACACTTGAAATATTCCGGAGAGAATAGCACTTGAAATATTTCAGGGGAAATAGCACTTGAAATATTCCGAGGGGAATATCATTTGAAGTATTCCGATCGAAATAACACCCAAACTATTCCGGAAAAGTAACACCTATGGAAAAATTCTCCTGGAACTCCTAAACGTGGCAAAAGGGGGAACTGTTTCCGTAATCCATATATTTGTAGAAACTGCACCCAAAGTCATAAGAGTAAGGAAACGCTTTTCTTACTGTCTAGTTCACATCCACGTGCACAATAATCATTGGCGACACGTGTCATTACGAAGAATGACCAAAACAAAACCCTAAACCCATGTCACCCATCATCTATAAATAGAGACCCATTTCTGAGAAAAAGGGGGATCTCTTGGCCAAATATTACTGTTCATAGTAGAGAGAGAGAAAGTCTATCTTCGCCTTTCTTCTTTCTTTGAACTTCAATTAAATACTAACTTGGGCATCGGATGCCTTTTTCAGGTACCCTCCTTGTCGAAGTCAAGGTCCAAGAGTATTGCAAGTTCTCCACCAAACATAATACGTGTGAAAGTAAAATTTCAGTCCCTTCATTGGCGCCATCTGTGGGGAGCTTACAAATTTAAACCCATTTTCTCTCACTAAAAACATTGACAACCACCACTCTACACTCACTTTTTAGATTAGATTTGATTGTATATGGTTGTAAAAAGAGGTAAATGCTCACATATGCCTAATTAAAATGGGTTTATGTGTGAGATCCAAACCTCAAACATGCTTAGCAAGGCAATAAAACCAAGAATCTGAGCTCAAAAGTGGAGATTTCTCCTCTAAATAAGCTACTGGAAATAAATAATAAAGAAAATGACAAAAACCATTCGGTCAACACAAAACTTTGACCAAAAGGTAGCAAGCCAAGATGGTAAAAAAGGGTCAAAATAATCTCTAAAATTAAATCCAAGCCTCGTTTATGCTTTATTTCATTTTTATTCATTTTATTTCTAATTATGCTAATTCCCTAACAGCTATGTTGACTTATTTACATTCCTGCTACTATATTCATTCCGTAGCACTTCTTTACTTTTTCTGCGAGTGAGGCTAAGGAACACCCAAACATTCATCCCATCAGAAGGAATGTATGAAGGGTATTAAACCGACGTGGCCTAACAAAACTCTATGTTCTAATCTAACAGTTATGATTCCGCATCTAACATATTAACACATTTTATTTTCAAATCTCTTATGTCACTCCTGACTTTAACTATTGTATGGAAGTTCCTGACATCACTTGACTTACCTACGAGTGAGGCTACGGAAACCCAAGCACTCCTCTCCTGATAGGGAATAAACAATTGGGTATTATGCCTACGTAGACTAATATAACTTTCTTTACATATTATGCAACTAACAATTATCCTGATGCATCTAACATTTACATTTCCGTATTTACTATAATGATTACCTGTCTATTTCATAATGTTTGATACTGATTCTAGGGGATACCCATTCCCCACTCTTTCCCACATTTATCTATCTTGTTAAATATGCTCTTGTTTCCCCCTTCCCTATAACGATGAAAAAGATTAAGAACGCAATTCTAAAAGAGCTCATAAGTGCTTTAGCAAGACCTTCATGAGCAATCAAAAGAAGGAGAGGGAAAAATGATCAAACACACAACATTTTTCCTCACTACAATTTTCTCTCTAAGATTTAGCCATCTTTACATTTTGTTTAAAGCAAGCAAAATAAAGGCTAACAATGGAAAAATGGGTTTAATTATAGGCAATCGATGGCCATATCTCCCAAAAACAAGTTTCATGCGGCTTCCTCTAGTGAACTTCCACTAGTGGAAAATCTAGACAAGGAAGAGCCGAAAGTATCTGCTGATAGGCAAGAAGCGCCATCTAATGGTACCTTGGCCCAAATCTTGCAACAAATAGAGGAAACAAAGATGGAAAATTAGCTACTAAAGGCTAGGCTGTTTGCACTAGAACAATAGTCAAAGGAGCCAAGAGGGAACTCGGAATGAGGAGAACATAATTTCAATCCCCCTAGAGAAAGGGTCACAGCCCGCATTGATCAAATTCCGGAAGACCAGCAAGATATAGATATAAGTGAGGAGGAGTTCAAAAAGTCATAGGGGATTTCGGGAAAAGCTTTCAAATGGCTTCAACCACAGATGATGCCAAGGAAACTCTCAAAATCAATGCCACTCCCTTTGCGGAAAGTATCAATTCTGCTCTAAGCCGAAAAAATTCCAAGCAAACAGCTTTCAGCAGTTTGATGGAAAAACAGATCCTGAGGATCATCTTTATTATTACAAGCAAAAATTATCATTTAACACTAATGATGATGCCACCCTTTGCAAGGTATTCCCCACTAGCCTGTCCGGACCATCACTAAATTGGTTCCGCAGCTTACCTCCAAATTCCGTCAAGAATTTCCATGACCTATGCACACAATTCCTTGCACAATATTTCCGTAATAGAAAACAACCCAAGGCCGTCTCACATCTCTTTAACCTCAAACAAGAGGAAAATGAGAGGATGAAATCCCCTTCAATCAAGAGATAACCCTGATAGGAAAAGTTGATACGAAAATTGCCCCGGTTACTTTGCCAAAGCAGTGAATTCGAACACGGAATATGGAAAATATATTCTTAAGAAGAATTTCAAGACAATGGAGCTGATTAATTCGAAATCTCAGCAATATGTGAGATTAATGACAATTAGGCCTTACAACAGCAAATGGCCGCAAAGGTTTCCATAGCACCATCCCCAGCACCTCAAAACGGTAGCAAGTGCCCCACTTCATGGTGCACGAAAGAACCCAACAAGCGAAGGAAACTTGATGAAAGGCAATTCAAGCCTCTAAGTGCTTCATTCTACCAAATCTGGATGGAAACAAGGATTCGGGAGTATTCTGTACCCCAAGGCCATCAAAGCGCCTCTAGAAAAGCGGAATCAATCTAAACATTGTATCTTCCATAATGATAAGGGGCATGTTATAAATGAATGTCGGACCTTAAGAATTCAAATTGAGGCCTTAATGAGGAAGAGATTGCTCGTAAAATATAAGATAACTACCAGGCAAAACACTATCCAACTCACTATCGCTCTTACTTTCGAGACAGTTCCTGAGGATGAGGAAGCACCTTGAATAGTGCATTTGATACAAAGCCCGAAAGGAAGCAGTGATATCCTAGAATCAGATTTTGAAATGGAAAGCTCTTCTATCCCATCGAAGTTGGATAGCCTTATGGAATCGTAAATAGGGAATGACGAAGCAGAGTTCGAACTCAAATCTGCAACCACAATCCACACAATCCATGGTTCTATCTCTTACTACCTTAAAGAGCTGCAGAGTGGAGAAATTGCTCGTATTGTAAGGAAAATGATGCAAATGACTCTTAATGAGCTACTTTTTACAGCTATCCATAGACATCCAGTGTCGGATTCTAGGGGAGAAGTTTGGTGTGCTTAGTACAAAAAGGCATAAAAAATATAGTGGTGCGGAATCATTGAAACTTCCCCACCAGCTATCATATCCATTTCAGAGGTCCTTGCCCCAATCACTTTCACCTGTAAGGACCTAGAAGGAATTGATATGGCCTACATCGACCCCTTGGTGGTTACTTTGGAAATCACCAACATTATGGTCAAGAGAATCCTCATTGAAAGGGGAACCAATGTGGAAATTCTCTATTGAGATGCATTTAAAAAAATGAGACTAAAAGAATCAGACCTGCGGAAATGTTATGCCCCTCTTGTGGCCTTTGAAGGAACAATATTGACGGCGAAAGGAATCATTAACCTCCCCGTCAAGCTAGAAACAAGATTGTTTCAATGGACTTTTTCGTTGTTAATGCTCCATCAGCTTACAGTGTAATATTGGGGAGCATTGGCTCTACTATATGGAGTCAGTTCCTTTAACGCTGTACCAAGTGGACCGATGTGTTTCTCTGATAGAGAGCGGGACGTTTGATATAAAGGGAGATCAAATGATGGCAAAGCAGTGCTACTCCATCGTCATCAAGCCTTGCAAAGGAAATTTTGGATCAGAATTTATTCCGGGTGATAAGAAAAAGCTTATAATAGAAGAAAAGGGGAAAACTACCATTCCGGAACATATGCCTGTTGAGGAACCAACTCCTTTGCCACAACAAGTGGAGGAGGAAGGGGCTAAATAGCAACTACGGGATCCGAGGCCAAAATGGATGTCTCGTTCCTTGCACTACGAGGCACTTATCATTGAAGATGTAGAAACAGTGTCCCTAGACCCTTTGGCCCTAGAAAAACAAGTGCAAGTAGGTTTCAGATTATTTTTGGAGGAAAAGAAGTGACTCATTTCCCTGCTCAAAAGAAAATAAGATGTTTTTGCATGGTCACATAAAGACATGCCTAGAATAGACCTAGAAGTTGCATGCCATCGTTTACCGACTGACCCTAGGGTAAAAATGGTGTAGCAAAGACAAAGACAATTTGCTTCGAAAAGAAATGAGATCATCAAAGATGAGGTGGAACGCCTCCTTGAGGCTGGATTCATTTGGGAAGTTCACTACCTGGGATGGATCGCCAATGTGGTTGTGGTGAGAAAAATGACGAGTATACATGGATTATATAAACCTAAAAAAAGCTTGTCCGAAGGATCTTTTTCCTATGCCGAAGATTGGTCAATTGGTTGATGCCACCACCGGTTATCAAAGACTCTCCTTCTTGGATGCATACAACGGCTACAAACAAATCCCTATGCATCTAGAAGATGAGGAAAAAAATGAGTTTCATCACTCGAAGAGGCTTATTTTGCTATAAAGTCATGCTTTTCGGATTGAAAAATGCTGGATCCACTTATCAGGGACTTGTCACCAAAATATTTACTGGATTGATGGGGAATATTGTGGAAGCCTATATTGATGATATAGTAGTCAGAAGCCGGAAGGCGAAAGACCACATTTATGACTTGGAGATAGTTTTCAAAGTTCTATGAAACTACGACATTAAGCTCAATCCCACAAAATGCACTTTGGGGTTTCCTCAGGCAATTTCCTTGGCCATATAGTTAGCCAGAGGGGAATCAAAGCCAATTTGGCCCAAGTCAAAGCACTACTAGAAACTACGGAACCAAAATTACAAAGGAAGTCCAGGTGTTGACAGGAATAATTACAGCATTAAACAGGTTCATCTCCTAGATGTCGGATAAATGTAAGAGATTTTTCAAGATTATGAAGGCTGGAAAAAATGGAGTATGGGGGAAGGAGCAATCCGAAGCCCTGGAACAATTCAAGAGCTATCTAATTCAGCCACCCATACTCTCCATACCAAAACTTGGGGAGGAACTTTATTTGTATCTTACTGTATCCTACATCTTTGTCAGTGTAGTACTACTAATAGAGGAAAAAGGAATGCAAAAGCCTGTCTTTTTCACCAGTAGAACCTTGTCAAATTTAGAAACACGATATTCTGCTGTAGAAAAACTGGTATTGGCACTGATCCAAGCAAAGGAAAAACTCCGGCACTACTTTGAAAGCCATCGCATAATTGTAATGACTTCTTACCCCCTTAAAGCCATCCTCTCCAAGCTAGATATAATGGGCAGGAATAGTAAAGTAGTAATAAGTTTGAGCACCTTTGTCATTCAATACAAGCCTAGAACTTCAAAAAAAAGGCAAGTCCTTGCTGATTTCCTCCTTGAATGCGACCCTTCAATTGAGGATCAATCATTGCGAGTCTTAGCCATGGAGGGGGATGAATGGCTACTATTCATTGATGGCTCAAGCAACAATCATGGGGCCAAAATTGGTTTACATTTGAAAAGTCCGAAAAGGCTTGTTATCGAAGATGCTATTAGACTGAATTTCCATACTTCCAACAATGAGGCAGAATATGAAGCTTTCATAGCAGGAATGAAGCTAGCTATTGGCCTTCAGATAAAGTACATCAGAATCTACACCGATTCTACACCGATTCTACACTATTAGCCTTACAGTGGAGTAGGGAATTTGCCACAAAAGACGGCCGCATGATTAGCTATCTAGCTTTGGCAAAGGATTTGGCAAACAACTTTGAAAACATAATCCTCCAACAAATCCCTAGTAGTGAAAATACAGAGGTGGATAAGTTAGCCATGACCTCATCTGGAGGTGCTTATGAGAATTTCCGCCAAGTATACATCACTTCTCCCAATTACCTCTCCATACAAGAAGGAGGTCAAGAGGTTTTCCGTCTTTGATGTAGATATATAGGGATCCATCCTACATTCTTCATGTAACACCCCAAAATTTACCCATGTAAAATACAAGGGTAAAATTGGAATGAAACCTCATATAATTTATTCTTATTAATAAACCTCAAAATAGGCAATCATTATTCATAACCCAATTTAGTTCTTACATAAAACATTTGAAATAAAGTCTCCAAATAAAAGTCTCTAAACTAAATAAAAAGTCTAGCAAAGTTTATTCCTTAAAGAAATTCCAAAGTTCCACTTAAGTAATCTCTCCATTTGCAAAATATTGGAGACGAGGGGTGAGCCGTCAACTCGGTAAGCAAATCCATACACAATATTTGAAAACCTTTGTCATTGTACCTTTTATATCATCATACAATAACATCTTCATTTAACATAAGGGATGGATTCATGTAAAAATATTAAAAACATTAAAACATTCATAAAACCATTAAAACATAAACATTATTAGCTCATGCCTCGTAGTCATCATCATTCATCATTCATAATTCAAGGTACTATACCTCGCATTGTTCGTCATTTAGGATACTATACCCCGCATTGTTCATAACATCATTGTGCACAAGAACATCATCATCATACCAGCAAGCTGGCCATAACATTGCATAACATCATAACATTAACATCGTATACATTACTACGGACAATGAGCAAAAACATTTTTGAATCCATCATTACATTCTTTCATAAATAGCATTTAAAGTCTTTTAAAACATTTAAGAACATTTCTTTGATCATTTAATTCTTTTAGAAAATTATTTAAGAAAACTAATTTCTTAAGAAAATTCATTTTTAAATACATTTTTATAAATTCATTTAAAAGTGCTTTTATTTTATAAAATTCATTTAATAACATAAAAATCAGTTTTGAATAAATTCCATTTTAACAGAATCGTTATAACATAAATAACATTTTTCATAAAACATATCATGCATAAATCTACCTACCTCGATCCTTAGCAATCAATAGTAAATACCTCAAGAACAAACCAATGAGCTCACCCACGTCCTATAATCATCGCAAAAAATATCCTTATCGATATCATATATGACCATAAACATAATCCCAATAATTCTTAATTCATAGGCAGTTATACTAGCTAAATACTTGTACATATTCTGGACATAAACATGAGCATCCTATACATGCTGCTTTTTTAATGACCTATACACATGTCAGAAAACCAAGAAAAGTTACAGAGGGACTGTGAACATACATAGCATTGTATACAAAAATTCATAAAAATAAGCACAAGTGAAAACCAAGTCAGAATATTGACCTTCACCAAAGTAGCAAAACTGTTCAAAAAATTCCAGATTTGCAGACAGAAATCCAGAAATTCATATCTTTTATTGTACATGCCCAAAAATCGTGATTCCAGTTTCTAAAGAAGAGGAAAGATTGAAATTCCATTATAAAATCATAATATGGTATTTATTATTCATAAACTAGCCCAAACTATTACCTGTTTCAGCTTCTACAATTCTGGAAAACGGTTTCCAGATCTGCAGCAGCCGCATGTTATGATTTTTAATACTTTAACCATGATGAATAAAATTATGAAATTAAATATGAGACCATATGATACATAGATCTGTTGATATAAAAATCTCTTTAATTTTTAAAGATGTTTAACCTTGTGGAAAAATTTACAGAGGTCAGAACTACTGCTGAAAATCAGAATTTTCCAGCACCAGTAACCCAACTTCGAAAAAATCATATCAATTTGCATATTCAGAAATTTTCAACATAAAATATATCATTGGAAAGCTTGGGATGTCTAGTTTAAATAAATAAAAAAGACGATTTAAAGCATAGAATACAAACTGTTCATATCATCATAGTATAACAAACACATATATCTTACCCAAATCATGTTACAAGTAATTAAAGGCAAAAAATAATCGTATAATTTAAAGAAACACCTAATACCTTAAAGAACACCCAGCAAAGAAGTTATAAAACCTTATTTTTCTTCTCCAAAGACTTTGTAAATTTTTTTTTTAGAATGGCATTGAGAATAGAAAATCTTTTCCTCTTAAAAATCCTTAACAACTAAGAGATTTCTTTATTAGAAATGCTTTAAAGGAATTTTAATAAGTACGGAAAATCGTAGGATTAGATAATAATGACATTAATTTTTTTTAATAAAACTATTAATATACGTAACTTATTTAAAACAAATTTGTGAGTTTTACTCAAACACAAACACAAACACCCATTATTATCAACTTAAATAGAAATAAAAGAGGAAAATAAATGACGATTGTTACACTTCATGCTCTATCATTGACGATGAGCTCTATCGAAAATCCTTCACTGGCTGCTTGCTCTTGTGTTTCACCAAGCAAAAAGGGAGGGAAGTGTTGTCCAAAATCCACGAAAGGCAGGCCGGAAACCACTTCGGGGGCAGAGCATTGCAACATAAAATTCTAAGGCAAGGCTATTAATGGCCAATGCTAAGGAATGATGCTGAGGAATTTGTTCGCAAATGCATGAAATGCCAAAAATATGGGTCCTTGATCCACCAACCATTGAAATTCCTTAACTCAACAACGAGTCCTTGGCCCTTTTTACAATGGGGAACGGATATTGTCGGCCCACTACCATCTGCCCTAGGAGGAGTAAGATTCGTACTTCTAGCAGCTGATTATTTTACTAAGTGGGTTGAAGCTTCAACTTACTCAAGTATCACAAGGAAAGACGTAATCAAATTCCGCAAGGCCAATATCATCACTAGATTTGGCCTTCTGAGGATCCTAGTTTCTGACAATGGAAAGCAATTTCAAAATGTTAATATGGAAAAATTTTGTCAAGAGCAAGGAATTGAACATAGATTCTCCTCCCGCGGCTATCCATAGGGAAATGGACAAGCAGAAATCACACATCGAACCATTTTCAACAACCTAAAAAAGAAGCTGGAAAGTCGGAAGGGGCGATGGTTGAAGGAGCTTCCTAATGTCTTGTGGGCTTATAGAACATCCGAAAGGCAACCAACAGGGAACTCGCCTTACTCCCTTGTATACGAAGCAGAAGCTATTCTTCCTATAGAAGCTAATTTCCTAATCCTCCGATCTAAGCTCGCCTAGCTTGCGGAAAACAATGCCTCTCTAGTACTAGACAAGGATTTAGTTGATGAAGCTCGAGACATGGCTGCAGTACACATAATTGCTTACAAGCAACAAATCGAAATGCTTTATAACAAGCATGTCAAGTTTCACGAATTCAAGAAGGGGGAACTTGTCCTTAGAGTGGCAATGGATGTCAGGAAGGAAACTGATGCTAGAAAAATGGCGGAAAAGTAAGAAGGACCATACCAGATTAGGAAGGCACTTGGCTAAAGAGCCTACTAGCTTCAAACACTTGATGGGAAAAAGAACCCACCTCCTGGAATATCACACCTCTCTTAATTCCTACCACCAGTTCACTAGTTTTATGACTTTTGTTTTAATACTAATTTTCAATTCCCTAAAGGCTATGCCAATGTAGATACCAATGTCATTCCGAGCTTTTTGCTTGGATTATCAATGAAAATGTTATTCAAGAAACTCTATATTTTCCAACGCATTAACATTTCATCAATATAACAGTTCCTAATGAATTCAAGGAAAATAATTCCCTAGCATGAATCATTTTGAATTAGTTAAAGAGGAAAATAATTCCTCAGCGGGAGTTATTCCGCACAAGCTAAACAAAAATTCCATATGAATAATTATTTTGTACTAGCTAAAAAAAAAAATTCCGGGGTAAACCTTATGAGTAATAATGTAGCTACAAACTCTTGTACAAATTTATTTTTTACAAACTGATGTGGCGTGATTAAATTGGTTGGATTAAATATCTCTTGGTCTACATGATCTATTTTTATTATTTTGTATTTTTATTCAACTAATGAGTTAATGCCAAATCAATTTGTACAAAATACGTTTGCACAATAGTTTGTGGCTGTATTATCACTCAAAGCTTATTCCGAACTAACTTAGAGGAAAATAATTCCTCAGAACGAATTGTTTCGTACAAGGAAAAAAATAATTGGATAGGAATAATTATTCCGTATCAACTATAATGTAACAATTTCAAGGCAAGACTCATCCTAAATTAGCTAAGAGGAAAATAACTCCTTAGCGCGAGTTATTCCACACCAGTTAAAAAAAAAAAAGTATTCTGTAGGACCAATTATTCTGTATCAGCTAAAAAGAAAAAATTTCGGGGTAAGGATCATTCCGACTTCGCTAAGAGGAAAATAATCCTTAGGTATTCCGCACCAACAAAACAACAATAAAATCCATAGGAATAATTATTTCGTATTTGCTATAAAGAAACAATCCCGAGCTGAGGATCATTTCAAAATTAGCCAAGAGGAGAATAATTCCCTAACGTGTGTTATTCTGTACCAGCTAAACAAGAAACACAATCCATAGGAGGAATTATTCTGGTCAGCTAAATAAAAAAAAATTGAAATAATTATTCCGCATAAGCTTAAAGGAAACAATTCCATGGAAGAACTTATTCCGTTTAAGCTAAACAAAAAATAATTTCCAAGCACAAATTATTCTGCTGAAGGATACAACTCTACAATGAAAAACATTCTGAATAAACATATTTAAAGCTTACAGGAATTATTCTACATGCGATAGCTTTAGGGAAACACATGCAAAGATAGAAAGGATCCAAATTGCAAACAAAAGAAAATCTATCTTTCTTCAATGTCAAAAGGGATATAATAAAATAAAAGATTCCTTGCTAACATGGAACCTAAGTATAATGTCCTTTACAAGGAAAAGCAAATATAAACAGAAATAACAGAACCACGGAGCTCAATCCTCCCCACCTTTGGAAGTGTTTGCACTGATACCTCCCTCCTCACCATCCTCTAGATCTGGCTTAGGTACCACATCCTCCCCATTGCCATCTTTATCGTCCTCGGAAATCATACCACCCTTTTCATTCAAGTCAAGTGCGGAAACATCTTTGCCAAGATGACGTAACGACAAACAAGGTTCATAACCGATTGACTTGTCAAATTCTCGAGGCTTGACATCATTCCTATAACGGCCACCATGCCATCCACAGCGATAGTGCAATGCCATATACGTATTGGATGCTTGATAAAAAAACTTTCAAGTAGCGGAGAATTTTTTCTCAGCAATACGGCAACATTCCTGCTTCCTAACTAACTTTTGCTTAAGGAAACTCTCCTTCTTTTCCCAATCTTGCTTTTCCTCCTGCAAAGCGAGCAACTCAGAATGCTCTGTATCCAAACTATAATGCAAATCTCGAACCTCTTGCTCCGCCTCTTTGGTTTTCCTCTCCAACTTAGCAATCCGAAAATTCTTTTCCACTATATTAGCCTTAGCACTTTCTAAATTTGATGACAACTTCTTCTAAGATTCCGCAAATCCCTTGTAGCCATCATTCAAATACTGTAATTTTGTAACCTTCAATTCCTTGCCAAATATGTGCAAAGATTCGTAGTACTTTCATTCATATATCGCTGCATGCAATGCATGAAACGTTCCCCCACCTCTACATCAAGCTTACAGCTAAGGAGTTTTTCCACTTCCAATAAATTCCCAATGACCATTGCATCCAATGATGATGAGGGGCAAGTAGTACCAAAGGATTCTCTAACCTTGGATGCAATGGAAATTCTAGGCATTACTGCTGTCTCAAAAGACTCTTGCCCCTTCGACAGATCACTTACAACACACCGCTCCTTCCCTTTTCGAACAAGAACGATTCCATGATGACTATCAGAAGAATGAGATATATCATCACCAACATTGGGAATATCCGCTAAAATCAAAGTCAAAGGAAGCATAAAGAACTTTCCTACCAAAAAAAAAAATCTGCTTAAAATGAAAGTATGGGAAAGAAATTACCATTACTAAGGCCCGTGAAGGAATGAATTCCAAGGCCTGATTTTATCTTCTTTGAAGCACAATCCTTTAGGGGATCAGCCCTACGCTTTGGACAAGGGAGCTCTAACACCTTATACTTCAAAAACATGGAAGCAAATACTTTACTCGAGCCTGCATCATCAACAGATGTAAGAAAGACAGAATTATAAAACAACAATAGAGTGTTCCAAGAATACATATACACAAAAAAAGAGGGGAAAAATTTACCTTTTCTGGCTTGATCTGAAAGTGTTGAATCAACAGCCGGAACAAATGTATCTCTTGTAGAAGTTCCCATGGTAGAAGGAGATGCTTCCTCCACAACAGCACCTTGCTTCCCTCGCTCAACATCCCTCGAATGAGAAATTCCGCGGGAAAAAGAAGCCATACAATCAAAACAAAACATGAAATTAAATGAGAGTAAATGGAGAAATGAACAATAATTTTTTTGCATACTAGTTAAAAGGAAAAATTTCCACAGTAAATTTCTTTTGTATTTACTAAAAGGAAAAAAAAAATTTTCCGCAGCAAGAATTATTCCATGATATATATATATATATTTCCGCAAGAAAAATTATTCCGCATCAGAAAAGCACAAAAATTTCGACCCTTACCATCATTATTCCTCCCTCTCTGACTCTCCCCTATAGGAGCATTACTTTCCTTCACTCTAATGGAAAAAGCCTCCTTATTAGAGCTTCCTTTTGACAAAGCTTCCATACTACCACCATTAGAGGCTTCTCTTATCACTACTCCTTCTGTGGATTGAAAAAGATACTCACTATGACACTTTGGAAATCACAAAAATATTAAAAAATACCAAAAAAATAAATAAATAAAACAAAGCAACATTGATTGGGTTGTGGAAATTTATATACCATTGGATTCTGACCCTTCTGGATCAGTCAAAAGTAAATCCTTCCCGGTTCGTTTTTCTCGAGTATCCTTTAAAAAAACCTTGAGTTTCCTCATTAAGGTCAGAATGTCTCCCTTCATGTGAGCCAACATTCCCAGACTTCCAACATGAATCTTATATGAGAATTAGCCATTGATTTCCTTCTTAGATTTGTAGTCGTTTGCTTAACACCTTTTTCCATAGGTTGCTCCTTAGCAACCTCACTTGCTTCAACATCCTACCTCCAGGAGGGATCATTTTCTTTAGATTTTCCTTGCTTCCTCTCATTCTTCCTTGGGACATATAATTTTGTAGACCCATACGGAAGAGACCTTGGGCTCAATATAGGCTTCTTAGCCCCGGAGGTAATAGAAACCTCGTTCGGAAGAGGAATGTCAAGACTCTCATCGTCATCAGCTGCATACAACTCAAGTATTGTCTTTGTATCCTCATTTATCTCTTCATTAATGGAAAGCCGAGCCAATCTAAGAGGGAAAACAATGTAACCTCCTCCCAAACAAAAGCTGTTGACATGGCGGACGCGGTCGAATTGGCCAACGGGCTTCTAACCGCAATGCAAAACCAATTCTGTAACACACAAAAAATCTTTTCCCTAAAAATTCCTTTCCAGATAAGTCACTTGAGCACCCAACAAAGGAGGATCAATAATAGGCCCAGCGGAATGCCCAAAAAAAAAAAACACATAGAGAAAGGGAGATGGGGTGACTAATGCAAGTAACAAAGCAATAGCAATCCACACGTATGTATAGCAAAACCAAAAGGAAAATAAACTTACGAAGGTTTTTTTGAAAGGCATAACTCATGCATAGGATTCCATGTGCTCCCTCCTACACCAATGGCTCGTAACTATCACAGGGCGGTTAATTGACCACTCTTTAAATTTGTCCCTTTTTGTGGCAGTAGGAATTTTATAGAGCACACCCTTATCCTCAAACCTCATGGTGGTAAGCCATGCATTCCTCTCATCTTTAGGACCGTGAAAAAATTTAAGTCTATAACATATTAAGAAATCATATAATGAAAGAAAATGAGGCCCTTTAAGAGCCAAATTGGTGGTAGCAAAGGCTAGCAATAATGCCAAAACATAGGGATTAATCATCAAGGGTGAAACTCCACAAATAGAAAAAATTTCATGACCAAAGGAGGAATAGGGAATGACAATACCTCGACAATACCTCAATTTGTTGACGGTACAGCAGAATCGACTCCCTATCAATTTTGGGGTCCATATTATTGACATCGTCAGCAAGTTCTCTCAATTGAACTTGGGGACCAAGGCCAACGCTTTCAACAAAACGCTCAAAAGCCAGCCTTTCTACCCTTGGGGCAACCATATTGCTATGATTAAAAAAAAAAAGAAAAAGAATGTAAAAAACCGAAGGCAAGAAAGCCAACAAAAAAAAAAAAAGGGGAAGAAAGCCAACCAAAAAAAAAAGAAAAGGTTAAAAAAAGAAAACGGAAGGCAAAAAAGACAATAAAAAAATTTAATTTAATAATAAAAGGGGGAGGAAAAGGAAAAAGAGAGCCAAAAGAAAATAGAAATGAGCAAAAAAAAAAAAAGGTGTGCAAGGCTGAGAGAAAGAAAGTGAAAGCAAAAAAAAATTTAAAATATGTATGTGAGAAGCTAAGAGAGTGTGAGAAAAGAAAGAGAAATGCATAAAAAAATTGTAGAGAAAGCCGAGCTTTGGAAGTTGCAGTTGTAGAGAAAGTTTAAAAAAGAGAAAGTAATGAAAAGGAGTGAAAAAGAAAGAGAGAATGGTGGAAGGAGGCAAAAAGGCTCTTTAGAAAATAAAAAATCCCTAGAAGAGAAGCACAAAAAAGAAGTCAAAGTAGCCAGTTGCAAGCCAAGGCAAAAAATATGTATACGGTGACCACCTCAGTAGGTCACCCATAAGATAAAGTTAAAAAGTTTATATGCATGATTAAATATATATATATATATATATATATTAAAAAATTAAATTACGCAAATATTTATATAAAAAAATGTTGTATTTTTTAATAAAAATACACTTGTGTGGGGAGTGGTATAGGTGCCATACTCTAGAGGCACCAAAATATGCTATGTGTCCCTAAGAAAATAATATATTCTAGGGAAAATAATACTTGAAATATTCAAGAGAGAATAGCACTTGAAATATTCTTGGGGAAATAGCACTTGAAATGTTATGGGGGGAATATCATTTGAAGTATTCCGAGAGAAATAATACCTAAGCTATTTCAAAAAAGTAACACCTACGGAATAATTCTCCTGGAACTCCTAAACGTGGCAAGAGGGGGAATTATTTCTGTAATCTATATATCTGTAGAAACCGTGCCCAAAGTCTTAAGAGTAAGGAAACGCGAGGGTATAGAATAAATATACTTGTTTCCTTACTGTCTAGTTCACATCCACGTGTACAATAATCATTGGTGACACGTGTCATTACGAAGAATGACCAAAGAAAAACCCTAAACCCATGTCACCCATCATTTATAAATTGAGATCCATTTCTAAGAAAAAGAGGGATCTTTTGGCCAAATATTACTGTTCACAGTAGAGAGAGAAAGTCCATCTTCTTCACCTTTCTTCTTTCTTTGTACTTCAATTCAAATATTAACTTAGGCGTCGGAGTGCATTTTTCAGGTACCCTCCTTACCGGAGTCAAGGTCCAAGAGCGTTGCAAGTTATCCACCAAACATAAATACGTGTGAAGGTAAAATCTCAGTCCCTTCAATAAGTAATAAAATAACTCACGAAATATATATTCTTATATAACAGTAATAACTTATATATATCTAAAATAAAATCATAAACACGAAATATATTCAAGAAAAATCATATAAATAGCAAAAGCAATGCAAAATCACTTCAGATGAGCTGAATTGAAAATCATGTCAAATGAGAGGCAAAAAGTTACAGACTCAATTTTAATTAGCCTAGGTGCTTATAGGAAAATTATATCATGGTTCTTACAGACTACATAATGTATATATTTCTCTAAATGACTATTTTTCATCAATTTAAACCCTAAATCGAGAAAACCCCTAAAAATAAAAATGCATGCATACATATTTCATGTAATCGTCGATGCAAAATTGACCAATATGCCCTTTTGAAAAATAAACTCATAGAAATGCAATCTTTATGCAATAAAATACGATTTTTTAAAACAAAACAAACTAATATCTAATTTTGTGAAATAAATCATGATTTTTGAAAAATTAAAATGACATGTTCATCAATACTCATACAATACACATGAAATCAAGATAATCAAATTTTAATCACTCAAAACAATAGAAGATTAGAGAAATTTAAACTTTTGTGTGCGTGACTCAAATCTATCAAGAATCAATCTCAATTTTTCTCGAGATCAACAACTTTTGTATTGAAAAATAGAATGAACAAGTAAAACTGACCTCATCCTCTTGATCTCCAAATTGATCTTTTCATTGTAACAAATAGTGTTTGAATTGATTGCAATAATAAAATTTTTCTTTCCATTGCACATACAGTTTTCAAGATTTTCTTTTTCAATACTAGTATCATATTTTCTTTTTCTTTTTCAAGTGCCCACTGTCATTAGCTTTCATTCTACCTCTTAAGGTTGCCTTCATCTTATGGTAGTTCGTCTTTTATCACATTTGTGATCCGTAGACTCAAATTACTCAAGTATGGCTTCACATTTAAGAGTTATAGGCTGTTATTTCTAACTATGGTGCCAACAGATTTTGAAATATATAGTTGAGATAATAGTAAAAAATAAATAGGCAATGTTTAATAAGAAAGTTAGAATAAAAACTTCAAATATATAAATGTAAAAAGATAAGTTTAAATCAAACAAATAAAACAAGTTTTTAGCTTTCAAGCCCTCAAATAAAGACTTTTATGCACATAACGATTTGAATAAAAAACACATCATGCAAAAACACATGAAAATAATAAAATAAATATGCATAAGATGCAAACTAATATGACATATACAAGATGTAGTGGTACGCGACTACATAGAACTAATATCTAAAGCGTTTCTTAAGGAATCAAATCTATTTGCATTCGATCCTTTAGTAAAGATATTTGCAAGCTGATTTTCGGTTTTAGTATACTCCAAAGAAATGATCTTAGTACCAACTAAGTCATGAATGAAATGATGCCTAATATCAATAATCTTCAAGCATTTGTTTTAACCAAAGCAATTGAATACAACAACTACCAGCAGTAATGTATTCGGCCTTAGTATTAGATAAATAAATAGAGTTATTTTCTTACTGTGCCAAGATACAACCTCCAATGGTGCTATTTTTATAATCATTATTGCTTGCCCAATTAGCATCGCTATATCCTGCAAGAGTTGGATTACTTTCTTTAGTATATCAAACACCATAATTAATTATCCCATTTACAAAACGAATAATACATTTAATAGCATATAAGTAAGATTCATTTAGGTTTACTTTGTACGTAGCACAAATACCAACACTAAAATAAATATCAAGTCTACCTGCAGTTAAATAAAGTAAGCCACCAATCATACTTTTGTATAGAATTGGAGCAACACCAGAACTATTATCAACTTTTGTTAACCTTAAATTAGTGCTTATATGTGTTCTCATGTGTTTATGAATTTAGTCTAAATTTTTTTACCAATTTTTTGGTATACTTTGAGAAATAAAAATTCCATTTTAAGTTGTTTCACTAAGAAATAGGTTAACTCACTGACCTGGCTCATTTCAAATTCATTCTTCATGTGAGTAATTAATTCCTAACCATGTGTTAGAGAAGTACATCCAAAAACAATATCATCCATATAAATTCGAGCCATCAAAATTTTAGGGATTAAGATCTTTAGTGAATAAAATCTTGTTTACTCCCCCCTCTCACAGAGCATTTTTCAATCAAGAATTTGGATATTCTTTTATACCATGCCCTAAGAACTTGTTTTAATCCATATAAAGCCTTTTTTTTTTCATTTTGAAAACATAATTAGAATGATCTAGATCATCAAAACCTTTGGGTTTCTCAACATAAGCTTTTTCATTCAAAATTCCATTCAAGAATGCACAGTTAGCATCCATTTAAAATAATTCAAAGCCAATTAAACAAGCTACAATAAGTAATAGTTGAATAGACTCTTGTCTTGCAACATGTGCAAAGGTTTCATCAAAATCAAAACTTTCAATTTGTGTAGAATCATATCTAGCCTTTTTTCTACCTATATTACCAAATTCATTGATTTTATTCTTGAAAATCCATTTGCTACTAATAACAATAGCATGATTCGGCTTAGTAATGAATGTCTAAACATCATAATGCTCAAATTTTTTCAAGATAATCTTGAATAGCTTTAACCTAAAAATCATCCAAATAAGCTTCCTTAGCATTAGTAGTTAAATTAAAGAGGTGAAACAATTAAATCCAAGAAGATTTACATGCCATAGAGCTTTCTGGACTCCCAGTAATGAGATCTGATAGATGGTTCTTCAAAAATCTTGAAGATGGTCGTTTTTGGATTGATCATGAACATCAATTTGGGTTCAACGTTTCACATTTTATTCCTCATAATTTTCCTAAGAAGACTAAGCAGAATATTCATTTGTCACATCTATCACATCATTTTGACCTTTGGAGTTCCATTAACAGGATTCTCTTTCAATAGCCATTCAACCATTTGTGCTATTTGATATACTTATATTTTATATATTTTTTAATATATTTTAGCTTAATTTTATTCTTAATTTTTATTTTATTATATTAATTATTGTCTTAATTTATGTTTTTATTTATGTAGGTAATATTTAAATAAAGAGAATTAAAAGAGGAAACAAAGTGGAGCTCAAGAGAATTAAGTGCCAATTATGAATGAAGAAAGGAAAGCTGTATGCAAGCACTCATGTGGATCAAGAGTGGGTTTGGTTTTTGTTTGAATCCTTTGAAGACAAAGATTAAGGAAGCCAAATATTACTTGCATGACTCTAAAAAGCCATGCACGTGAATGGGTGTTTTTGGAATTGGCAAATTAAATGGCTTCCTTGCATGGCTTATTAAAGGTGGCGGCTTGGTTGGATTTGCTTTAAATCCTTTTGAATCAAGGATTTGAAGTCCAGGGCTTTAATATGTAACGGGATGTGCTCAAAACAAAGGGAATCTTGAGTATTCTATTTAAACTAAAATTCCTTATAAGCTTGGGATTGAAAGGAGGCGGTCAGCATGATTAATATATAATAACAGCCCACAAATTGAAGAAAGCGGAAAGGAAGAAAATTTTGGCAGCCGCACTTAAACAGAAAAATAAGAGAAGAAGGAGCCGCATAGAGAGAAGAAAAAAGATCAAATTGAAGATCAAGAGTTTTTCTTTCTAATCTTCTCTTCTCTTGTTTTAATTATAAAGATGTTTTATTTCAGTATTGATGTTATTTTCTTCTTTATTATGAACTAAATATTTTTATCTAGGTTTGTAATGGAACCTAGTATGAATCTTATTTGATTAATATTTCTAGTTCTTCAAAATTGCATTTTATTGATTATTTATTATATTTTGTGCTTAATCTATTTGATTGCTTGATCACCAATTAAATAGCATATGTGTAGTTGCATAGATATCGGAAGAGTCATGCATCTATAGACCTAAATATGATAACATGTGTTAATTTGAGATAAGAATATACTTAGATTGCATATGCACTTGTTAAGGAACTTGAACTTAATGAATTGCTTATAATTGATCCTTATAGGAATATAGTGGGTTGATTTTGAGTAATATATCTACTTGACCATCGGAAGAGGCTTGTGGAGACTTTAGTGTTCTGAGTGATAATTGAATTAGGTTAATTAGAAGAACTCGACTAAGATTAATAAAGGGATTACTAGGGGAAATTACAAGCCTAGGTCTTATCATCCATTAATTATTTTCGTGTTATTTTGCATTTAATTTACCGTTATAATTTTACTTAAGTCTTTTTATTAAATTGTTTGGATTAGACTAGGAAGATATAAATTGATAGATAGTAATAGGATAATATTAGTCTCTATGGGTTCGACACTCTCACTCATCACTTTATTACTTGTTCGATACGTACACTTGCGTAGTTAGATTTTTAGACAATAAGTTTTTGGCGCTGTTGCCGAGGACTATTCATTATCTTTTATTGCTACTATTGATTACAATTAACTAAGTCTGAGACCAAACTATTCTTTCTTGATAGGGATTGTTGGCTACTATATGCATAGTGCAGGAAAGCTAGCACTCATTCCTTTTGACCCTGAGATCGAGAGAACTTATCGAAGAAATAAAAAGGAAAGGCGAGAAGAAACTCTTCAGAATCTCATGATGGCTAACGCAAAAATGCAAATGAACATAGGGACTTCGTGACTATGTAATTCTAGAGGTTGGAGGAATCCACACAAGCATTCAGTGCCCAACTATTGATGCTAATAACTTCGAGCTCAAGCCAGCAACTATACAGATGGTTCAACTACCTCAGTTTGGGGGTTTAACTATTGAAGATCCAAATACTCATCTGGCTAATTTGTTGGATATCTATGCTACTTTCAAGTACAATGGCGTGACTGATGATGCTATTCGACTGAGACTATTCCCTTTTTCACTTAGAGATAGTGCCAAGGATCGGTTGCATTCGTTACCAAGGAATTCAATTGCTACATGGGATGCTTTGGCAAAGAAGTTTCTAGCTAAGTATTTTCCACCTGCCAAGACTGCCAAATTGAGAAACGACATCACATCTTTTAGGCAGTATGAGGGAGAGTCTTTGTATGAGTCTTGAGAAAGATTTAAGGAGTTGCTGCGCAAATATCCTCACCATGCTTTACCAAACTGGTTGATTAACCAAACCTTCTACAATGGTTTGGGTGGTTCAACTAGAGTTATAGTGGATGCAGCAGTAGGAGGTAAATTGATGGCCAAATCTTATGAAGAAGCCTACAACTTATTGGAGAAGATGGGTTCCAATAATTACTAGTGGCCAATGGACAGAGCACAACCAAAGAGGATGGCTAGAGTGCATGAAATTGATGCTTTTATTGCTTTAATAGCTCAAGTGGCCTCTTTATCTAAAAAAGATTGACACATTGGGGATTCAACCTGCTCACAACATCATTGCAATGTGTGAGGTTTGTGGAGATAACCATCAAAGTGAGGTTTGTCCTAGCAACCCTACATCTGTGAATTTTATTGCTAATAGGAATAATCCATACTCAAATTCCTATAATCCGGGTTGGAACTTCTCTTGGAACAACAATAACACTACTTCAGTGCCTGCCAAGCCTATGTTCCCTCCAGGTTTCCAATCTCAAGCACCTCCTCAAGTGAAGAAGCCATCCTTGGAAGAATTGGTTCATCAAATGGGCACCAACATGGCTCAATAAATGACAGAAACTAAAACTCAACTTCAGAGCCAAGCATCTTCCATCAAGAATATTGAAACACAAATGGGGCAACTTGCAAATGCCGTTTACAATCGTCCCAAAGGCACTCTACCTACTAACACTGAGACAAATCCAAGGGAACAAGTGAATGCAATTGTACTTCGGAGTGGTAGACAACTTGACGAGCCGCAAAAAGAAGTAAAGCAAGTTGATGAAGAGCAAACTAAAGACACGACCAAGGCTTTAGAGGCAGCGAGTTTAGAAATACCATTTCCTCAACGTCTCCAGAAAAATAACATAGATAAGCAATTTTTAAAATTTCTTGATGTATTTAAGAAATTGCATATTAACATTCCTTTGGCAGATACTTTGGAACAAATGCTGCTTTATGCCAAATTTATAAAAGAAATTTTATCCAACAAGAGGAAATTTGAGGAGCATGAAACTATTATGCTAATTGAGGACTACACTGCCATCTTGCAAAATAAGTTGCCACCAAAGCTTAAAGATCTAGGGACTTTTAATATACCTTGCACTATTGGAAATTGTTATTTTGATAAAGCTTTATGTGATTTAGGTGCAAGTACTAATATAATGCCTCTCTCTGTTTTCAAGAAATTAAGACTTGGTGAACCTAAGGCAACAACAGTGACCCTCCAATTGGCGGATAGATCTATAAAGTATCCAAGGGGAGTAGTTCAGGATGCACTTGTTAAGGTTGATAAGTTCATATTCCCTGCAGAATTTTTTGTCTTGGATATGCCCGAAGATATAGAGTTACTTCTCATTCTAGGCCAACCATTCTTAGCTACATGAAGAGCTTTGATTGATGTTCAGGAAGGGAAATTGATTTTGAGAGTTCAAAATGAGCAAGTCATTGTCAATGTGTTCACATCTATCCAGTATCCATCTGAACCTAAAGATTGTTTTCAAGTCGACACGGTGGATAGAAAAATGGCTAAAGCATTTAAGGATAAGCATCCATCTGACCCTCCTGGCATTCATACAATACATAATTAGTCAATCAATGAAGATTCATCACCTTGTTTTTATGGATAGAGGCGTAATTGCAAGAAACTCGGGCAAATTTCATCTACATCATCTCTTTCCATCGATGAGCCTCCTTGAATGATCTCTTAAAAGCGAGTCAAGCTAATGACTATAAGCCAAGCACTTATTGGGAGGCAACCCAATTTTATTTAGCTTTATTGTTTTTGTTTATTATTATTATTTTTTTTATTTTTGAGTCCTTATAATTATGTGATAGTTATTTATTTAATTAGTTATTTATTTTTTTTGCAAGTTTGGAGGGTTGGTGATTACAAACAAAGGAGAAGGAGATTCAAAAAAAAAAAAAAAAAAAAAAGCAGAGCTGCAGGCGCGCGCGCAGCTCCCTCGCGCGTGCACGCAGCTGCCTCCCAAACAGAGGTGAAGTGCTGTACGCGAGCGCAGCTGCCTTCCAGACAGCGCCCAAGTATCGCGCGCGCCTGCACGCGAGAGCGGCTGCATCCAAATCTCACGCAGCTGCCTTCCAAACAGAAGCGATGAGCCCCGCGCACCTGCACGCGAGCAGCTGCCTCCCAGACAGTCTTCACGAGCCATGCGCACCTGTGAGCATGCAGCTGTCTCCTGATCGCGCGCCTCTGCCCTGATACCCGAGAGCTGCTGTGCTCATGAGGCAGCTACCCCATGTCGCAGGGAGCTGCAACAAGACGAAAAAAAAAAAATTCCCTGTTCTTTCTTCTTCTTCTTCCCCTTCTTCTCTTCTTTCCTTTCTAAACTAAACCCTAACCTTGCAAATACCTCGTTGTGGCTACATGGTTTCTGCATGGAATTGAGGAGGAAACGATTTAGGGTTCTGAGTTGACTCGGTTGAAGGAAGAAACTGAGTTGACGCGGTTAACATTATTTTGGCCACGAGAAGCTTAGCATGCAGCATTTGAGTGCTGTTTGGAGAATGTGTGGAGTTTTAGAGAGTGGACGGCAACACAGAGCCAGCGTAGGCAGCGGTTAGGAGGCCATGCACCATATTTGGATCGTGCATGAAGACATGACGGCTAGAAGTCATTCAGCTTGGTGAAGAATATGGAAACGAGCCGGCTCAGAAACGGATGAAAAAGGTTCGGCCATGAATGCGCCACCAAGAGGATTGGTTGACACCACGGCGGCTGCGCATGTAGATGACGCAAGGATGCTTGGGTTTTGCGTTGTAAAAACGTGTTTGGGTAAAACCGACGGCTGGGAAGTTTGCTCTGCCAAAGTAGAACACAGAGGATGCCAGTGGCTGAGAAGTAACGTTCTCGACGGCCAGATCAGCAGCCTCATCATCTGCATCATCCTTTGCATACACATCGTCAAGAGCAAACCCCGGGAAGTTTCTCTTTTCCATCTCCTTTTATTTACATTGAGGACAATGTTGATTTCAAGTTTGGGGGTGGGAATATTTGCTTTGCTTTCATTTAAAAAAAAATAAAAATAATAAAAATAATTAAAAATTAAAAAAATAAAAAATTTTTGTTTTGATGCCGATGATGAGTATACGGTTGAAAATGAATATGGTTCTTAGAAAGAGATTAATATTGTCTTAGTTTATACTTGATTCTTGTGTTAGTTTCATCTTGATTGTGATTCATTAAACAGCATGAGCACTAATATCAATTCTTTCATAGTTTTACTTGAAATTGAGATTGATGTAGCCTAAGTTGAGAATTTTAGATTGAGGAAATGACTGTTTGTCTTTATTCTTATCGCCACAATATAGTATACACAGGCACCAAAGTCGGAAATAGCTACCTATAACTCTTAAAAGTGAAGCTATCCTTGAGTAATTTGGGCCTATGTACCACCAGTATGTAGAGGATAATCTACCATGAGAAGAAGGCTACCTTAAGGGGTAGAGTGAAAGCTCCTGACTATGGATTAAAAAAACAAAAGGAAAAAAAAACACATGTGCTTCAAGAAAAATCAAAAGAAAATGCAAAATTTATGCCTATAGAAAAAAAATTGGAGATTAAGATGATAAGATTAGTTTGACCTACTCTTTTTGAATCAAGGCAAAGGTTGTTGATATTGAAGATTTTGGGAAGAGCTTTTGATTGAACTGATTTACACACACACAAGAATCCAATATGAGATGATGCTGACTATTGAATTAAAGTTAGAACTTTGCCAATATTTTTAATTTTCTTTGAGTTATATACTTTATGCAATCTTTGAGGCATTCTTTGATGATGTTTGTGGGTATCATCGCTGGAAACCCTCACGAGACTATAACTCGTCCACTAGGGGCACGAAGGGGTTTAAAGGCTTGTTGCATACGCTAAATGCAATCGCGATCACCTACGAAAGTGGTTTAGTTAGAATTTTGTTTACATAGTTTTTATTTTAATTTTTGCTCGAGGACTAGCAAAATATTCAGTTTGGGGGTATTTGATATACTTATATTTTATATATATTTTAATATATTTTAGCTTAATTTTATTCTTAGTTTTTATTTTATTATATTAATTATTATCTTAATTTATGTTTTTATTTATGTAGGTAATATTTAAATAAAGAGAATTAAAAGAGGAAACAAAGTGGAGCTCAAGGGAATTAAGTGCCAATTATGAATGAAGAAAGGAAAGCTGTATGCATGCACTCACGTGGTGCAAGAGTGGGTTTGGTTTTTGTTTGAATCCTTTGAAGACAAAGATTAAGGAAGCCAAATATTACCTGCATGACTTTAAAAAGCTGTTAAGTGCTAGAAAGTGTGTATTTATATAGGATAAAATCATCATGTTACACTTTAAGTCTCATTAACATCCCTATTTTTATGTATTTAAGTCCCTTGCACTTTAATTGTTTGTGTGTTATTATAACTTAAGTATTTTATGCATTTCAAGAAAATTCTGGCCATTTCACAATTAACGAGACGTCAGACAGTAAAACGAACAACATTTTTGAACTCAGGACAGCTGAAAACCTTAGGAGGAGCATAAAAAGAAAATATCACTGTTCATGTATACGGCACTGTTCACGTATACAGTATTGTTCACCTATACGTCACTGTTCATGTACGGCACTATTCACACATACGTACGATGACATGGCATTGACCGATGACGTGTCATTGACCGGTGACATTGCAGCATTTGATTGGACGAATGATGTGGCATTGACTGATGATGTGGCGTTGACTGATGATGTGGCGCTGACTGATGACGTGGCAGTGTATTATTGGACTGGAAAAATGAGCTTACGATAGAAGCAATGCACTTGATCAAGATTGGTTGACTTTGATGTTGATCGATGACGTGGCAGCAAATCATTGGATGCGCAAATTGTCTTAAGTTACATGCGACACATTGAATCACAGTCGCTGATAATGTGTTCAAAGCAATCAGAGCTTGCCACGTGGCGCAATCCTGAGCGTCCGAATTGATTTTATCCAATGGCCATGATTTACTCATTGTATCCATAAAAGGAGGGCTCCCCTCCCCTAATTTAAGACCCCTAAATCTATTTTTGAGCTTAGTTTTGTAAAATTCTCTCTCCTTCTTGTATTTCTACGTATTTTAGGATAATATCCATTTTACCCCTAGTTCAAATAATGAGTAGCTAATTTTCTTTCAAGCTTGGGTTGAAGGTGAAGTCTCAACATGTTCCATGGGCTAATTTGGTAAATTTACTTTCTTCTCCCCTTTGATTTATGTGGATTTTTTGACTTTTCATCGACAGATAGTAATAATCTTGTCTAGATTTTGCACCGGTACTACCGTCTCCCTAGTGCAAGGTTATTACTGTTTGGCACGATAAGTGCTTAATACCATATTTATTAGAGTGTGGTTCATGAGGAGAGGAAATCCCCCTCATGATTTAATTGGCACTAATAAGGAATATTAAGCGCATGGTGCATGTTGATGCAGATCTGGATACCCAAGCACTTTAGTCACATAGTTTAATCTCCAATTTAATTCTGCCATTTTAATTTAAATTTTATAATATTTCAAATCATCTCCACAACAAATCCAAGTTACCCAATTAGAAAATTAACCCTACACCAAATTAAAATCCACCTCCTCGTGGGATCGACACTCGTCACCATTAATCTATATTACCATAGATTCGTGCGCTTGCGAGTTCAATAAAATTTGCACAACAAGTTTTTGGCGCCGTTGCCGGGGAGGTAAGTCATTTTAATTTGTAGAGTTTATTTTCTTTATTGTGTAAATAATTTTCTTGTAATTTTCTTTTCCTTATTTAATTAATTAATTAATAAAAAAAAGAAGAAAGTGAATTCGTATATTAAGGTAAACATTTTTTTTCTTTTTCTCTTACTTAAATTTATATAATTTAATTTTCATTTTATTTTTCTTTGTAATTTTTTTATCTTGTTAATTTGGCCGGTTCCACCGCCTATTAATTTATTTTAATTTGATTTTTTTTTGTTTCTTTTGCTTATTTTCATATTTTACTTGGCCGGTTCCACCGTCTATTAACTTATTTCAGTTTCATTTAATTTATTTTAAGTTAATTTATTTTACTTCACGTATTCCTTTTCTTTCTTTTTGTACAATAATAGCAATTGGGTGTGTTTTTATAATAAGGTTGTAACAGCGTGATAAGGTTAGTAACTTAATTTCTCATTCTCTTTATTTTTATTAGTTTTATTCTTATTTTATTTATTTATTTTATTTTGTTTTCATTTTGTTTTTGTGTGTTCTTTGCATGCATGGTCGAAGGTCACAATTACCCAATCTTGAGCCAATAGACCTTGAATTAGAGAAAACACTTCGCACACACAAACACGTTGCAATTAAAGATAAAATTGAAATGGATTTGCAACAACAACCACCAGCACTACAGGAGAGGCCATTTAAGGACTACTTCAGTCCTTTAGCTAATTGGAGCACATCATGCATAAGATACCCAAATGTAGCTGCTAGGAGTTTTGAATTAAAACCTAGTGTGCTAAATTGTCTCCCAACATTCTATGGTCTAGAAAATGAAGACCCATATAACCATTTGAATGATTTTCATGCTGTTTGTCAAACATTCAAATATGAAAAATTTTTAGATGATGATATTAAACTTAGACTATTTCCATTTTCTTTAAAAGATAGAGCTCGTTCATGGTTTAATACAATGCCTGCTAATAGCATTACATCATGGGAACAAATGGTTACTAAATTTTTAAATAAATACTTCCGAGTGCATAAAACTAATGCTATTCGCAGGAAAATATCAGAGTTTACCCAGAGAGAAGACGAGCAATTCTTTGAAGCATGGGAGCGATTCAATGGGCTACTCTTGAAGTCTCCACATTATGGGTACGAAAAGTGGCACCAATGCCAATACTTTTTGGAGGGATTATTGCCACCTGTACAAGAATGGCTAATGACAACAAGTGGAGGAGAGCTAATGTCGAAAAGTGCATCAGAGATTTGGGATTTCTTCCAACGCCAAGCGGATAATTCTCAACAGCGAAGCCGATCATTTAGGAATGTGAGAAATGTCAAAGGAGTAAATGAGGTCCATGTTGGCGAGTCAAGATCAGAAATTAAGGAAGTTAAAGAAATAGTTGAAGGACTTTCTCGCCAAATAACATCATTAACGACTGCAAAAACAACTGAGCCACATGCCTCTAACTAATTTGACCAAGATTCATACCCAGACCAAGCCAATGCCATAAATGTGGGAAAACAATCGAATTACAACCCGTACTTCAGCACATATAACCCTGGATGGAGAGACCATCCAAATTTTTCATGGTCTCAAGGATTCCAACAAAACAAAATAGCAACTGTAGCTCCAATGCAACCAATTCCTCCTGTTCCTCAAGTCTCTCAGCCACCATTTAAACCATATAATCAGAATCAGAACTACTCACAACCCAAACCATGGGAAGAGGCAATTAATGGTCTAAAAAATTGGACTCACTCCGCAATAGAACAACAAAATCGCACCATTGATGAGTTGCGGAGCGAGATGAGAGCTGGATTCAACTCACAAGCCCAATCAATCTTGAATCTCGAAAAAATGGTAGGTCAACTTGCCTCATCAGTTCAAAACTTGGCAATGACCGTCGAGAAGGGCAAATTCCCAAGCTAGCCAGTGCCTAATCCCAAAGGAGTGCATGAAGTAAGTTCACCTCAGCAGCATGAAGAGGTCAAAGCTGTCATGTCCTTGCGAAAAGGAAAAAAAGTCGACAACAAAGTGGAAATGCCAGTGACAAAAACGACTGAAGATGCACCTGTAGATGCTGAAGACTCCTCATCGAAGGAGAAAGAAGATAGCAACATACGGGAATATGTCCCCAAAGCTCCATTCCCTTAGAGGTTAGCTAAAGCAAAGAAAGGAAATTCCACAAGTGAGATTTTTGAAATCTTTAAGCAGGTAAGTGTTAACATTCCTTTGCTTAATGCTATAAAACAAGTACCTTCTTATGCCAAGTTTCTTAAAGACCTTTGTACTAAAAAGAGAAACATTCATGTTCAAAAGAAAGCCTTTTTAACAGAAAACGCTAGCTCTATACTCCAACATAAAATTCATCTAAAATATAAAGACCCAGGCTCCCCCACTATCTCATGTAGTATAGCGAACCACACGGTTGAGAATGCTTTGTTGGATTTAGGAGCTAGTGTAAATTTGTTGCCTTACTTAGTATTTGTGAAACTTGGATTGGGAGAATTACACTTAACCCCAGTGGTGTTACAGCTTGTAGTTCGGTCCTTGAAAATACCTCGTGGTATTGTGGAGGACGTGCTCATCCAGGTAGATAAGTTTTATTTTCCTGTTGATTTTATTGTGATTGACACTCAGCCAGTGCAGGATTCGAAGAAGCACATCCCCATTATCCTAGGCCGACCTTTCTTGGCAACTGCCAATGCTCACATTCAATGTAGGACTGGAAATACGCAGTTGTCCTTTGGCAATATGACCATGGAGCTGAACATCTTTAACATTGCCAAACAACCTCACAATGCAGATGATGGAATTGTTGATGTGGATCTAATAGAAGAATTAGTTGATTATACTTTTCCTTCTAACCTTAGTGATGACCCTTTACATACATGCTTAACTCACTTTGGTGTGGATTTTGATGTTGATAGATCTATTGATGAGGTCAATGCCTTACTTGATTCAGCACCATCCATGGACACTCATAAATGGAAGTCGAGAATTGAGCAACTAACACCATCAGGAGAAAGTCTTAGCCCATCATCTGAATCACCACCAAAACTCGAACTCAAACCGTTAACCAACACCTTGGAATATGCATACTTGGGAGAAGAGAGCACTCTGCCAGTGATCATTTCATCTTCCCTAAATGACAAACAAAAAGGTAAGCTGTTGGAAGTTTTAAGAGAGCACCAAGAAGCATTAGGATGGACCATAGCCGACATAAAAGGTATAAATCCAGTAGATTGCATGCACTATATTCATCTTAATGAAAATGCTAAACCTACTAGAGAAATGCAATGTCGGTTGAACCCTAACATGAAAGAAGTTGTTAGAACTGAAGTCCTTAAACTATTAAACGCAGGTATCATTTATTCTATTTTTGATAGTTCATGGGTCAGTCTTGTGCAAGTTGTTCCTAAAAAGTCAGAAGTCACAGTAGTTACCAATGCTGATAATGAATTGATTCCCACTAGAGTAACTATAGGGTGCTGTGTATGTATTGATTATAGAAAATTGAATTTTGTCACACGTAAAGACCATTTTCCTTTGCCATTTATCGATCAAATGCTTGATAGATTAGCAGGTCATGAATTCTATTGCTTTCTAGATGGTTACTCAGGATATAACAAGATTCCCGTAGCACCAAAAGATCAAGAGAAAACCACTTTCACTTGCCCTTTTGGCACTTTTGCATATAGGAGAATGCCATTTAGATTATGTAATGCACCTGTTACATTTCAACGATGCATGTTAAGCATTTTTTTTTATATGGCTGAACGTTTCCTTGAGGTTCTTATAGATGACTTTTCTGTTTTTGGTGATTCATTTGATCAGTGTTTGCATCATTTAACACTAGTTCTGCAGAGATGTATGGAGAAAAATTTGGTCTTGAATTGGGAGAAGTGCCATTTTATGGTAAAACAGGGTATTGTTCTCAGTCACATCATTTTGAACAAAGGTATTGAGGTTGACAAAGCCAAGGTGGATCTCATTGCCAATCTTCCTCCATTGAAATTAGTCAGAGAAGTAAGATCTTTCTTTGGGCATGCTGGTTTTTATAGACGTTTCATTAAAGACTTTAGCAAAATATTTAGACCCTTATGCAATCTACTTGCTAAGGATGTACCTTTTGTCTTTGATGATTCATATCTTGAGGCATTTGAAAAACTAAAGCAGTTGCTGACATTATCACTTATCATTCAGCCCCCAAACTGGAACTTGCCTTTTGAACTTATGTGTGATGCATTTGATTATGCAGTAGGAGCAGTAATAGGACAAAGAGTTGATCGAATTCCCCATGTTATTTACTATGCTAGTATGACATTGAATGATGCACAGTTGAACTACTCAACCACTGAAAAAGAAAAGCTAGCAGTAGTGTTTGCATTAGAGAAATTTCGATCTTATCTCATTGGATGTAAAATAATTGTGTTCACAGATCATGCTGCTCTTAAATATCTTCTAACAAAGAAAGATACAAAAGCTAGACTAATTTGATGGGTGTTACTTTTGTAGGAATTTGACCTCGAATTCAAAGATAAGAAAGGTTTAGAAAATGTAGTGGCAGATCATCTATCTCGCCTCAATTTTGATACGATTCCAGAATCATTACGATTGAATGAATCATTTTTAGATGAACAATTAATGAGTGTGGAAATATAACCATGGTATGCTGATATAGTTAACTATCTTGTTACAGGGCAACTTCCTGAGCATTGGACTAAGCAAGACAAAGCCAATTTTTTTGCTGAAATAAAGAATTTCTTTTGGGATGACCCTTATCTGTTCAAGTATTGTGCAGATCAAATTGTTAGACGATGCGTCCCAGAAAATGAATTCCAAAAAATTCTCTCATTCTATCATGAGCAAGCTTGTGGTGGCCATTTCAGTGCCAAAAAGACTGCTGCAAAAGTTTTACAATGTGGTTTTTATTGGCCAACTTTATTTCGAAATGCTTACACTTTTTGTTCTTCATGTGATAGGTGTTAACGTATGGGAAGTATTATGCGAAAGAATATGATGCCACTAAACCCAATTTTAGTGGTTGAGATTTTTTATGTATGGGGTATCGATTTCATGGGACCCTTTCCCTCTTCTTTTAGCCATCAATACATATTGGTTGCTGTTGACTACGTATCAAAATGGGTATAAGCAATTCCATGTAGAACCAATGATCACAAGGTGGTGATAGGATTTTTGAAAAGCAACATTGTTTTGCGCTTTGGATTCCCTCGGGCAATAATTAGTGATGGAGGCACCCATTTTTACAACAGACCAATCAAAGCTCTCTTGGCAAAATACTCCATCACACATAAAGCACATTTTAGAAAAGACAGTGAGACCAGACAGAAAAGATTGGTCATGGAGACTCGATGATGCATTATGGGCATATCGCACAGCCTTCAAGACACCGATTGAGATGTCACCTTATAGGCTAGTGTATGGAAAAGCTTATCACCTACTTGCGAAACTCGAGCATCGTGCATACTGGGCCATCAAGAAATTCAACTTTGACATGCAACAAGCTGGGTCAGAGAGACGATTACAGCTGGCAGAACTTGAGGAAATTCGCAATGACGCATATGAAAATGCCAAGATTCATAAGCACCGAATAAAAGTCTTTCATGACAAACAAATTATGAGAAAATCTTTTACCCCAGGTCAGAAAGTACTTTTATTCAATTCTCGCTTGCACCTATTCCCAGGTAAGTTATGCTCTCGATGGTCTGGACCCTTTATTGTTCAAACTATTTTTCCACATGGAGCAATTAAAATTAAGGATCCAAAGAACGGTGTTACTTTTAAAGTAAATGGTCAAAGATTAAAGCCATATCTAGAGTACCAACCACATGCAAAGGACACCGAAATCGATTTGGGGGACCCACCAAATTTGAAATGAGAATTTTCTTTTCTTTTAAGCAATTTAACTTTTTGACATTTCTTTTTACTATTCTTTTGCTGATTGAAATTATTTATGTTTGAATAAGTGTGTTTGCTTAAACAATTGTGTTTTCTTTTCTCATTTTTGATCATGCATACTTCAATTAGACAGATCACCTTCTGGCACCTTAGAAGCCTTTTACGTGTGAAATATCACTTAAGAGTCCTTATGCGAAGTTATAAATCCCATCTCATTTGGGAACGACGACCACCAGAATTAGTAGCCCGCGTTGAGGATCTTGAACAATAACTTTGGGAAATAGAAGGCGGTATATATAACTTCTAATTACAACTTGAGGTTAATGCAATAAGAGGATGGATGTAAGTTTTAGTGTGTTTTCATTTTGTTGTTTTGTTCGCTTTTACTTTGTTTTGATTTTGCAGATTTAATTTTCTTTGTGTGCTTTAATTTGTTACCCCGGTTAAGTGGCGGATAGCGGTACTCCGTGAATTTAAAGTCGGTTACTTCAGTTTCCCAGAATAACTGATATTCTGAGGCGAAGGTATGGACAGAAATACAATTCTTACAAAGCTTCACAAACGATTTCCTTCACTTCCTCAGAATGCTCTCCTCACGATTTACAAAGCTCGGTCCGAACGCATGCGATTGCTTATGAGGAACAACATCCCTGCTGACAACCGTTGGTTATTCGAAGCCAAGGTACGATTGGCAGGTGAGTTACCTCCGAAATTTATTGCCTACATGCCTGGATGTGGTAAAGGAAACTATTCAAGAAAACGAAGAGCTCGACGGCTTCCAGTTTCGTGTCATAAGTATGCTAGAATGAAATGTGTTAAAGACCCATGCACTTCTTTTGGAATGATGTCTGATAATAGGGAAGATAAGATTCAATTCATTAAGGATGGCTAGAATAAAGAGTCATTGGATGATATCCTTTTGTCTCTTGAAACGCATCCCAGTGGATATGTACAACGAGCAATTTTCCAGTTATGGCCATTATTCCAGAAAGAGTGTGCACGATATAGTCTCAGAAATCTGACTATAAACGACCCTATTTGCCAGTTTATAAGAAAACTAGATGGGAAGCCTATCCTCGACCCATAGAGGGCGTTCAAGCTGTTTCTAGACGTAAAACCAGAGGAAGATGTGAGCCACTGTCACAACTACCTGTAAATATCCTTTTATTCACTGTTGTTTTATCATTTGCATTATTTTCTTTAATATTGTGATTTTATCATTGTTTGTTTTTTTCTTTTTACTATTTACTTTTTGACTCTCGAGCCTATGCTTTACGCGTAATTTGACAAAGACACACCACCTCATATACAGCTGCAAAGCATTGTCACCAAGATCTTTAAATACAAACTTCTTTTTCAGCACTCACAAAATTGCTTTTGAAAAGAGTTCCAATGGCAGCTACTTCTGATAAATAATTCAAGAACATTTGTGTGCTCACTAGGTTTAACTTTGGTAAATACAAAGAGTTCGTTGAAGTAGCCATAGATCTTGGTCGAATCATAACAGAGAGAAAACTACATTTGATATTTGGAGGAGGTGACCGAGGGTTATCAAAGCTTGTCTCTCAAGCTGCTTTTACTAGAGGTAGTCAAGTGTTAGGCATCATTCCAGAAGCCCTAAAACCTTTGGGATGTCTGCCTGGTCCACCAACTAGAGAGGAGTTAGTCGTCTCCAGTATGCAAGAGAGAATAATAGAAATGCTAAATCATGCTGATGCTTTTATTTTCTTACCAGGAGATCTTGCAACTCTAGAGGCACTAATCACATTAGCATCTTGGGCCCATCTGAACATTCATAAAAAACCCATCGGTGTGTTAAATGTTAATAATTTTTATGATGGCTTTCTTGCATTTCTTAACCACGTAATAAAAAATTATTTTATTCCTTTCACAGCGAAAAAAATCTTTATTTGTGCTTCTACTGCTAATGAGCTACTTGATCTTTTACAAGCTTATAGTCTAGAGCCAGATCCCAAGACCCTTGAGTTGAAGTGGCCTACGAATAATGGTAGTAGTAGCTGCAGTAAAAAGTGCACATTAGATTTAACTCTCCGTTTGTGAAAATTTGCTTTTGTTTTATGTTGCGGCACCCAAGTGATATTTTCCTAACCCTACTTCTTTCCTTTAAGACATTGAGGACAATGTCTCGTTCTGGTTGGGAGGAGGGAATAGTTGAATGCTGTGGAATATTTAGTAGTAGTGTTGTTTTATATTTACTAACCTTGTTGAGTCAGAAGATGGCAGAATATGGAGTTAGTTACTTTAGACACGCATCTTCTCAGTCTTGAAGTTCAAAAAAAAAATTGCTTTTCTTTTATTATGTCTTAAAAAAAAAATTCTTTTAAGGTATTTTGTGTGATCTTGTGACATTGGATGACATGATGACTTAAAAATTTCAATATTTGTATTATCTTTGGCCTTGAGTTATGTTACACTATGTTTGCTACTCTCCATGCTAATTGGAGAAATCTGACGGGTGGAATTAATTGAGTTACTTGAAGGAATGCACATGTTATAATAAATTCGAAGTGAGTTTTTGAGCCTTCATTTTTCTTAGAGAATAACCCTTTTGCCCATTCTTCATACAGCTTAGTTGTTTACCATTTTATACATGATATCTATATTTTCCTTCGAGTCAATTTTGTATTACTACATTTGAAGGTCCATCTGATTAGTAGATACAGAAGATTATTTAGAGCCCTAGAAGATGACAGAAAGCCATCTTTGACCTGTTTGAGCCTTTTCTAGCCATCCCTTGAGTGAAATATCCATAGTTAACCCCTTTAAGCCTTTTAATATTAAAAAAAATAATAATAAAACAAAAGAAATTTTTTTTTTGTTAACTTATCATCATGTCCCACTCCAATTTGGAGTATCACACCATATTTTATGTGTTCCATCACCCATTCATGTTTGAGAAAAATTTAGATGATTATTTTATTCAGAAAAGTGGTGCATATATATATTTATATAAAAAAAGAACCTAATAAGTGAAATACACCTTGTAATTTCCAAAAAAATCTCTATTTTTCTCAAACATATATTTTATATTTCCTATCATCCCCTTCTTTGTTAGCTATGTCCCTAACCTATGTTACGTCCGAATAAAAGTCCTTCTTGATTTGAGGGTACTATAGTCTGAAGTAGAAGCTAGTGAGATGGGTTGAAAAGATGTAGTAATGCATAAAATGACTACATTGGTTTGACTAGCACTTTGTTTGACTTAAGATCATTTTATTTCTAAGCTGTGGGCATTATTTCATCTTGGTAAGAGTGTGTGAAACTGTCTTTGTACTATTTTCTCTCAATTTACCATTCATTGGAGTGACTATTTTTATTGGGTTCAATTTTCTTGTGAGAGTGTCACTCCTATCGGTAAGATTTTGGGGATTGACATGTCATTTTTTAAAGTGGCTTGATTAATGTCACATTGACATAGTATACTGGACTGATTCATGTGGATGGTCAATGTGGGAGTAGTATTCCTTTAGGCTGTAGATAATGTTTATACTTATTTGATTGCCGTCATCAGTCTGATTGAAGAAGTAAACACAACTGTTAGTTTAAAAAAAAAAAAACATTTTGGTTTTGAATTTTGTTTTCGCTTAATTTGCTACGGACTAGCAATAAGCTAGTTGGGGGGTGTGTTGAGTGCTAGAAAGTGTGTATTTATATAGGATAAAATCATCATGTTACACTTCAAGTCTCACTAACATCCCTACTTTTATGCATTTAAGTCCCTTGCACTTTAATTGTTTGTGTGTTTTATAATTTAAGTATTTTATGTATTTCAGGGAAATTCTGGCCATTTCATAATTAAAGAGACATCGGACAGTAAAACGAACAACATTTTTGAACTCAAGACAGTCGAAAACCTTAGGTGGAGCATAAAAAGAAAAATGTCACTGTTCATATATACGGTACTGTTCACGTATATAGTACTGTTCACCTATACGTCACTGTTCATGTACGGCACTATTCACACATATGTACGATGACATGGCATTGACCGATGACGTGTCATTGACCGGTGACATGACAGCATTTGATTGGACGAATGATGTGGCATTGACTGCTTATGTGGCACTGACTGATGATGTGGCACTGACCGATGACGTGGCAGTGTATTATTGGACCGAAAAAATGAGCTTATGATAGAAGCAATGCACTTGATCAAGATTGGTTGACTTTGACGTTGACCGATGACGTGGCAGCAAATCATTGGATGCGAAAATTGTCTTTAGTTACATGCGACACATTGAATCACAGTCACTGATGGTGTGTTCAAAGCAATCAGAGCTTGCCACGTGGCGCAATCCTGAGCGTTCGAATTGATTTCATCCAATGACCATGATTTACTCATTGTATCTATAAAAGGAGGGCTCCCCCCCTAATTTAAGGCCCCTGAATCCATTTTTGAGCTTAGTTTTGTAATATTCTCTCTCCTTCTTGTATTTCTACGTATTTTAGGATAATACCAATTTTACCCCTAGTTCAAATAATGAGTAGCTAATTTTCTTTCAAGCTTGGGTTGAAAGTGAAGCCTCAACATGTTCAATGGGCTAATTTGGTAAATTTACTTTCTTCTCCCCTCTGATTTATGTGGCTGTTTTGACTTTTCGTTGACAGATAGTAATAATCTTGTCTAGATTTTGAACCGGTACTACCGTCTCCCTAGTGCAAGGTTATTACTGTTTGGCACGATAAGTGCTTAATACCATATTTATTAGAGTGTGGTTCATGAGGAGTGGAAATCCCCCTCATGATTTAATTGGCACTAATAAGGAATATTAAGCCCATGGTGCATGTTGATGCAGATCTGGATACCCAAGCACTTTATTCACATAGTTTAATCTCCAATTTAATTCCGCCATTTTAATTTAAATTTTATAATATTTCAAATCATCTCCACAACAAATCCAAGTTACCCAATTAGAAAATTAACCCTACACCAAATTAAAATCCACCTCCTCGTGGGATCGACACTCGTCACCATTAATCTGTATTGCCATAGATTCGTGCGCTTACGAGTTCAATAAAATTTGCACAACAAAAGCCATGCACGTGAATGGGTGTTTTTTGGAATTGGCAAATTAAATGGCTTCCTTGCATGGCTTATTAAAGGTGGCGGCTTGGTTGGATTTGCTTTAAATCCTTTTGAATCAAGGATTTGAAGTCAAGGGCTTTAATATGTAACGGGATGTGCTCAAAACAAAGGGAATCTTGAGTATTCTATTTAAACTAAAATTACTTATAAGCTTGGGATTGAAAGGAGGCGGCCAGCATGATTAATATATAATAACAGCCCACGAATTGAAGAAAGCGGAAAGGAAGAAAATTTTGGCAGCCGCACTTAAACAGAAAAGTAAGAGAAGAAGGAGCCGCATAGGGAGAAGAAAAAAGAGCAAATTGAAGATCAGGAGTTTTTCTTTTTAATCTTCTCTTCTCTTATTTTAATTATAAAGATGTTTTATTTTAGTATCGATGTTATTTTCTTCTTTATTATGAACTAAATATTTTTATCTAGGTTGTAATGGAACCTAGTATGAATCTTATTTGATTAATATTTCTAGTTCTTCAAAATTTCCTTTTATTGATTATTTATTATATTTTGTGCTTAATCTATTTGATTGCTTGATCACCAATTAAATAGCATGTGTAGTTGCATAGATATCAGAAGAGTCATGCATCTGTAGACCTAAATATGATAACATTTGTTAATCTGAGATAGGAATATACTTAGATTGCATATGCACTTGTTAAGGAGCTTGAACTTAATGAATTGCTTATAATTGATCCTCATAGGAATCTACTTGACCATCAGAAGAGGCTTGTGGAGACTTTAGTGTTCTGAGTGATAATTGAATTAGGTTAATTAGAAGAACTGGACTAAGATTAATAAGGGGATTATTAGGGGAAATTACAAGCCTAGGTTTCATCATCCATTAATTATCTTCGTGTTATTTTGTATTTAATTTACCGTTATAATTTTATTTAAGACTTTTTATTAAATTGTTTGGATTAGACTTGGAAGATATAAATTGATAGATAGTGAAAGGATAATATTAGTCCTTGTGGGTTCGACACTCTCACTCATCACTTTCTTACTTGTTCGATACGTACACTTGTGTAGTTAGATTTTTAGACAACACTATTTAAAATTGAGTTTATTTTTTTCCATTCTCAATAAATTTGGTAATTTTCTCTAAAATAAAAAATTTTGTAAAATCTTTAAAGTCAACAATAATAATAGATTCCATAATAGTTTGAGTTCTCATATTATACATATGAAAATCTTTACTATTATTAGAATAACCAATAAAAACAACTTCATCACTTTTCAAATCAAACTTACCCAAATGTTCGCGATCTTTCGAGATATAATATGTACTAGTAAAGATATGAAAATAACTCAAATTAGTTTCTTGCCTATCCACAGCTCATAAGAAGTTTTTATAGTGCTTGGAAGTAAATACATATGGTTAATAATATAACATGCAATATTAAGTGCTTATGTCCAAAGTCGTTTACTTAACTTCTTAGAATTCAACATCATATGAGCTATCTCTTTTAAGGTTCTATATTATATTTTCTTTCAACAATTACATTTTGTTAAAGAGTAATAGGTGCTGAAAATTCATGTACTATGCTACGTTTGTCATAAAATTTTGCAAAATTACCATTTTTAAATTTTTTTCTATGATAAATTCAAAATTTGCCAATATAACAATCTTTTTCATTTTCAGTTTAGCAAATAATCTTTTTAAGCAAATGGAAAGTGTTAGACTTTTCTCTAATAAAATCAGCCCATGTATATCTAGAGAAATCATCTATGCAAACAAAAGTATACAATTTTTCAATGACATTTTCCACTTGAATTGGACCCATAAGATCCATATAAAGTAAATCAAGTACCTTAGATGAAGTTATGTGTTGCATGACTTTGTGAGATGTTCTTTGTTGTTTGCTAAATTGACAAGAATCATAAACTCTAGGTTGTTTCTTGTTAAGCATTGGTATTCCTCGAACAATTTCTGCACTCACAAGTTTGTAATTCAAACACTACAAGAAAAATTGCCTTTAGTGACATAGAAATCGTGTCACTAAATACTTTCAGTGACACCTGTTAATTGTGTCACTGATCTGGCAATCAGAACCTATTGACACTAGTTTGTAGTGTCAATAATTAGGTGTCAGTGATTATGGTGACCACAGTATCACAAAATTTATGATACTATAGTGTTAGTAATTTCTGAAATATATTGTCATTAATTCTTTTTACTATGGTATCAGTAAAATTTATGATACTATAGTGTTAGTAATTTTTGAAATATATTAATTGTCATTAATTTCATTTACTATGGTATCAATAAAATTTATGATACCGTTGTGTTTGTAATTTTTGAAATGTTTAAATTGTCATTAATTTCTGTTACTATAGTATCACTAAGTGCATGATACCATAGTGTTAATAATTTATGATATATATTGAATGTCATTAGTTTCTTTTACTTTGGTATCACGAAATCATGATATTATAGTATTAGATGTCAACGGTTCTTTTACAGTATTTATAATACCATAATATTAATAATTGGTTTTATAATGTTTTTGTCAATAGGCCATCTTCAGTTGATAAGATGTGTTTAGATCTGATAATACGACAATGCAATCAACTAATTGCTATTTTAATTTAAACACTCATTTTATATTACAAATCTAACATATCCAAATACATTCATCTAAAAACACATAATGTAATAAACAAGTATCTCATACAAATATTTAAATATAATGTAAAACTCAAGTATTCAACAGTTGTTGTATCAAAATAGATGTTGTTTACAAATAATTCAGCGGTGATGAAGAGAAACTGAAAACACAAGCTTCATTGTTTTCCCACCTACAAGTGCAGCATATAGAATCAATGAGCATGCTACACATATAATAAGTCTTGGACATTTAAAAGCAAACATGTTCATATAGATTACCTGATTGTTGCATGCCACAAGTAACTCGGCAACATATGTGGCCCACTCATCACGAAGTTACGAAATTTCATCCATAGTATACTCATGAAAGCCCTTAAACTTGAAATCCAAATGCTAAAATTTCAGTATATATTACAAACTTAGAACTAAAACAACAATTTCACCCAATCGCTCAAAACATCCTCCAACAATAGAATAAGCAAGAACACTGCAAAAGCATAGCAGAAAAAAAAAAAAATAGCTAACTCCAACAAATTCACAATGACTAAATAACCATCTAATTATACATGCATGCCATTAAAATTTTCAGAGCCTCAACATGATGTGCATCCAATTACTAACAAGTTAGCATATATAAAACAACAATTTCACCCAATCACTCAAAACGTCCTCCAGCAGCAGAAAAAGCAAGAACAGAGTAAAAGCATAGTAGAACATAAAAAAAAAAATAGGCAACTCCAACAAATTCACAATGACTAAATAACCATCATATATATAAGAAAATAACCAACTAATTAAACATGATGTCATTAAAATTTTCAAAGCCTCAGCATGATGTGCATCCAAATACTAACAAGTCAGTATATATAAAACAACAATTTCACCCAATTACTAAAAGCATCCTCCAATAGCAAAAAAAGCAAGTACAGAGTAAAAGCACAGTAGAACATAAAAAAAAAAGCCAACTCCAACAAATTAACATAATGACTAAATAACCAGCATACAAGAAAATAACCAACTAATTAAACATGCATGCCAATAAAATTCTTAAAGCCTCAACATGATGTGCATCCAAATACTAACAAGTCAGTATATATTATAAACTTAGAAGTAAAACAACAATTTTGACCCAATCGATGAATTCCCCAGAAATTACAAAAAACAAAAGCACAGTAAATATTAATCTAGAAGCAAAGTAGAACAAAAAAAATATTAGCCAATTCCAGCAAATTGACAATGACTAAATGACTAGCTTACAATCAAATAACCAACTAATTCTCAGTCTCACCATGGTGTGCAGCATGTCTCTATATAATCTAATCATGTAAACACCAATTCTAGATAGTTTTAACAACTGAAATCATAAAGAATTCTAACTTGCTCAACATATTGCATAGCAATCCTACTTCGAAGATATATCATCCTACATTGCATTCAACCAAATATGAGAAGAACTTACATTGCTTTCAAGAATGTTCAAATCTCGAACAATATCTTGATTGTACTTCATGACAAAGTAGCCACATTCAAAAGAGCTAGGTTGCTTCGGACACTACACAAATAAAAAATAACTTTAAGTAAACTAATGCATTTATTTATTTTCATAATGAACTCTGACTATTTGTTCAGTAAATAATGGAAAATACAATTAAGTCTCTGAAAGTCCTTTCCAATTAAGATGAATAAAGAAAACTAAAGTAAACTAATTAAATTAACTAGGAATGACATAAGTTTGTTTCATTTATACCATGGTAGAGACCCATTGCAAAGTCTTCTTTCTTTGAGTCTTCAACTGATGCATTGCTATCCCACTATAAATAATATATAAGAGATGCTAGCAAAGGAGCAAATTAACCACTCAAACTTTTGAAAGCAAATTATTCTATAGCATGAAAAAATTACTAAACAATTCAAACTTACTCATTCACCATCTGTTTCAATTGAGCATCATGTTCATCACCTAGTGAATCAAGGTAATAGACTTTGCGTTTAACCATATCAATTGCCACAAGAACCCAGTGGTCACTAAATGACAAAAGAAAAAAATGGATTAAAAGTAAAACTTAAAACACTCACGTAAACAAATAATATGGACGAAAAGTAAATAAATATTATACCCAGGGTTATATGGAAATACAACAATATGTGCTAACTATATGCTGTCCAAAAGTTCTGAAATGTAGGAACACCTCTTCGGGAAAGTATTGTACGTTGGATCTAACTTGGCTATATGCCCAAATTGAATTGGTATTGCATCCATACCATCCATCTCCTCGTAGAGGTGTCTATGAAAAAAAAGAAAGGTGTGTATATTTGGATAAAAGATAAATTATAACAAGTCTAAAAACCAAAAAATTTAATAAAACAAGAAGTGTATTTTTCTTACGTGATCCATATCTCAATGATAGTGTTTGAAACCTTCTGAAACTCGATGACTTCATTGCAAATTTCCTTATTCAATATAGTCACCCAATTGACACCAAAAGTTTTGAAATGATGTGAAATCCTAATCGACTCATGTAAGGAGGTTTCAACCAACAAAGAAAAAATGGTCATCTGTGCACTCTTGCTTTCTTTTCTGGCCTTTACAGCTGCCCTGGTGTTCTTTTTCAAAACAAGTTTTATTGCTGTTGCTGGTTTTACAACAACAGGTTCTTCTCTTGGTGCTTTATCTTCATAGAGATACATCACCTCTGGAGACTTTAGGTCAGCAACATTTTTCTTCTTTAATGGTGGTTGAACTGCTTTGTTCAATTTTGCAGAAGTCAATCTGGAAGATCTTTTTGGAGTGAGTTTTGAAGTAGCTTCACAAACTACTTGGGGTAAGTTCTGTTCGGTAGGTGGGAGGACAAGTTTCTTATTCTTATTCTCTGAATCTAAAGTAGCTTTAGGATGATTGGTCAATGAGTTTGGTGTATGTTTACCAACTATGCCTTCATCCTGAAAAAAAAATAAAGCATATCTATTAATGAAACTATTTGAATGTGCAGCAAATAAATTTAAACAAACATAGGTCATAGTTCAGAAATTACCCTTGTTTTTCCATTAATTGTGGGGGATTAACGATCCATCCCTGGTTGAATAGCAGAGGGAACTTTAGAATTAGGGAAGTTAGAACTGCCAACATGAGTGTTACTACAGCCATTTAGCCTTGCATTTATTTGATCTAACTGAGCTTGCATCATTTGAAAACTCTCCTGATATATTCTCCTTTCTTGCGCCAACTCCTTCCTTGTACCGTACTTCCATTTGGCTTCTTTTGAGGGGCTTCTCCAAGAATGTCTTTTGGACCTTGGGGTTAGAATGCCCCTTGTTCAACTTGACTTTTCAGCTCACTCTATATAAAAAAAATTAATTAAAATTTGACCTAAAAAAGCATCAATTAGCATATAAGTAACCAAGCTTCACTCGCTATTTTCTCAGCCATAGCTTGCACTTCAGGGTTTTAACTACCAACTTTTTTTTTGTGAGCTAGTAACCAAGCTTTACTACGGTCAATCTCTCGCTCAGAAGCCCCATGCTCCAACTTCTGCAACAATTTTATAAAAAAAGAAATGAGAACAACAACTTTATTTGTATACAACTACTTTATTGTTATTTGTATTAATACTATACGAAGTTCCTATTCTACTTACCCTTTTATGCAATAAACCAGCGTATCCTGCACTGCCCAAATGATGATTGTAAACATTTTTTACCCTTTTTTCCTTTGCTACTTGACTTTTGTCCTACACAAAATAAACATAGATTAAAATGGTTACAAGAAATCATAAATAAGTTTCATCTAACAACTTTAAACATACCTGAAAACCATCAGACAATATTTTCTTAACAAAGATAGTCCAGTCTTCTTTTCTAATGCCCTCAAACTCAATAGGAGGCAACTTCAGGGAGTTGGGCTTGTCTGCATTAAGTAATATGTACTCATATGCCAACTTACTTCTAAAGTTCCTCAATGAACTTCCCATCCATCTGAACACTTGGGTTTTGGACTTAGGACTCAGCTTGAACATCTCTTGAAAATGAGTCCATAATGTGTCCTTCAGATCCAAGGGCATTTTCCTCCAATCATTGTATGTGATCGAAATTCTTTCTCGTACGATCAAACCGACGTAACTCCTTAGATCATTTCTTTTCTTTCCCACTGGAACTCCATAAGCATTGTATGTTATCTCATTCTGAGTATTGACTCCTTCTTTTTACAAGTCTTTCTTCTTTGTAATGTTTCGTCTTGGTCTTCCTTCAAGATCTGGAAATGCCATCTCCTCATTTTCTGCCATATCTTCCAAAAATCTGTAACATGTAAACAAATAAGTGCATCAGCTTTCAAAATAATTTACTATCTTAGTAAAAAAAAATTAAGTATGAAACAAGCATAAAAATACTGATAGGATAAAAGAATTTAAATATGAGATAAACATATTTCTAACTAATGGAAATAGTGCAATAATAGTAACTTACTCTAAATCATTTGTTAATTTTCTGGCCCGATATCTACCGAAATAGCCTCACAATCTGATCTTACAAAAATTCCCTTATCATCCAACTTACATTCCAGAAGATTAGTGGATAATGGTGCATGCACATCCATGTCATCACACCCAGCCCCATTTGAATAATTACCCTTTTCATTCACTGCACAAACAATTGACTTACTATTATCTAGCTGGTCTTTCACATAAAACACTTGCTTTGCATGACCAGCTAGAATAATGCAATCAAATTTATAACCTTTCCTATGTAAATCAACCACAGTGAATCCTAAGTCATCAATATTGACCCTCCTATCATCTACCCAATCACACTTGAAATCCTTTTGATAATCAAGCTGCCAAATTTCATCAACAACTCTATAAAATGGCATAACACCAGAATTGGGGTTTTTGTCTTTGGAGCTTGAAATCTGTAAAGTTTGTGCAACAACACGAACACCACTATTTTGTGTTACACGATTGCTGTCCCGGTCTCTTGTAGCAAAATTATAACCATTAATACAGTAGCCTTCATATGTGACCACAGTGGAGCGTGGTATACTTGCCGACCAACATGCGTATGGAGGCATAGACACATTATTTGCCCTATCAGTTTTTACCTAATTTTTTAAATCATAAAAAGATCATAATTAGTCATACAAAACTAATTTGCTTATGTTTTGTTAGATACTTTATTAGATTAGTGAAACTAATATAACCTTTTCTTTTAGCCAATCAGAAAATGTACGAGCATGTTCAATTTGTCAACCATAAAGGCTTTCTTAAGCGCGAGGGTGTTTTCTCTGTAAATAGGCCAAATGCTCCTTAAAATCATTTCAGTTTAGTTAATAAAAGTGAACAGAATGAATTCAATAGAAATTAAGAGAAGTTTAAGGTCACCTAACTGTATGTATAGTTGAATCTCAGGGTTATTCATCAAAACACAGTGGTGCGCTTGTGCCAATAGATATGCACCAGCCACCTTAATATTTGCACCTCCAAGTGGCTTTTTGAGTGTAAAATCAATTAGACAGCCCCGAGGCAATCTAATTGATTCATAACTTGAAAGGTGTTCAGCACAAAATTCAAGTGCTTCCTCAGCAATATAACACTCTGCAATGTAACCTTCAGGACGGTTTCGGCTGCGAACATAACCTTTAACAGGTTTCATTTCTCTTTCAAATAGATACATCCATCGAAGGTAAACTGGCCCACATAACCTAACTTCCTCAACTAGATGGACTGTTAAATGGACCATTACATTGAAAAAGGCAGGTAGGAAACATTGTTCTAGGTTGCATAGGGTGGTATCAATTTCCTTTTGCAATTGGCTAAGAGAATCAGGTTCTATTACCTTAGAACACAATGAATTGAAAAAGAAGCACAATCTAATGATAACAAATCTGACATTTTCTGGCAAACAATTCCGAATTGCTAATGGCAGTAGTTGTTGCATGAGAGTATAACAATCATGAGACTGAAGCCCAAAAAGACGGTAATCATCCATTGAAACAAGATTTCTGAAGTTAGAACAATAACCGTCAGGAACTTTGACACCTTGCACGGTTTCACAAAATTTTTTTTTCATTCTTACTCAAAATGTATGGGGCAGGGGGTAGGACTTTGGTCTGTTCATCAGAAATTAGTGCCATAGATGCTGTGTTCAGGTTTTCTATAAGATTTGAATGTGAAAGATCTTTTCTAGCATTAATCCCATCTTTTGTCTTCCCCGGTTGATGAAGTAATGTGCCATAGATTCTTTCACACACATTTTTTTCAATGTGCATCACATCTAGTTGATGGCGAACTAACAAGTGTTTATAATATTTTAAGTAAAAAAAGATTGATCTTTTTTTGTACAACAATCGAGCCTTATCCCCATCTCCCTCATCCTCACCCTCACCCTCACCACATTTTCGCTTTTATTAGACTTTTTTTCTCAAATTTGATGTCAAATTCAGTCACTAAGTTCAAGACTTCCTCACCAGACAAGAGTTTAGGAGAGTTTTTAATAAATCGACTGTGGCCCATATAAGGCATTTTGTGATAATGTGGCAGCCAACATGCACATGTGTTTATCCCACACACTGGACAAGCATAATATCCTTTAACAATACACCCAGGCAAATTCCCATACGCTGGGAAGTCACTAATTGTCCACATCAACACAGCCCGCAAATTAAAAGTTTCTTTCCTATATGCATCAAACACATCAACACCTACCTCCCATAAGGTTTTTAAGTCCTCAATTAGAGGTGCTAGGTATACATCTATATCAATTCCAGGCTGTTTTGGTCCAGAGATTAGTAGAGACAACATCATAAACTTCCTCTTCATGCACAACCGTGGAGGAATATTATATGTTATCACTGTAACAGGCCAGCAACTATAACTAGTGCTAAGTGTGCTATGTGGGTTAATCCCATCAGTTGATAGAGCTAGCTGAAGATTTCTTGGCTCTTGGGCAAACTCAGGCCATTTATTGTCTATTAGGTACCAAGCTAGTGATTCTGCAGGGTGGCGAAGCTTTCTATCTCGAATTCTCTTATTTTTATGCCCTGTTAAGTTTTCAGAAGTTTTCGGTGATTGAAACATTCTTTTTAACCTAGGAATTAGGGGAAAGTACCAAAACACCTTTTCAGGTACCCCTTTTCCAAATTTGATAGACCCATCTTTTCTTCTTTGCCACTTAGATGCTCCACAGCTTGGGCATTCGCTAAGATTTACGAACTCTTTCCTATAGATAATACAATCATTTAGACATGCATGTATTCTCTCATAATCTAAGCCCAAAACTTTCATTATTTTTTTGGCCTCATACATTGACTTAGGCAAACTATTATCATTTGGCAATATCTTATTAAGGACTTCTAGCAAATCGGAAAACCCATTGTCGGACCACTCATAACGTCCTTTCACATTGTGTAGCTTCATTAAACTAGATAGCTTTGAATGGTTTGAACCCAAATATAAGGGCTTTTCAGTATCTTCATGCATATCTTTAAAAGAACTAATATCTTTATCACAATGCTCGAAAGTATCATGAACCAAGTCATCTAAATTACTATAATCTTGACATATAAACCGCTGACTTTGTGGCTGGTCATACTTTGTAGAGGTAGAATCACAGTTCACCTCACCATGCCAATTCCATTTTGTATATTTTTTAAGAAAACCTTTTCGAAACAAATGTAGCCTAACAACCTTAGGAGTAAAAAATTCTATATTGCAACAAAAGTTACAAGGACATCTTATTGACATTCTATTTTCAGAATTAAGAACAACAAACTCTATGAAATCTTCAACTCCAGCCTCATATTCTTTAGACAATCTATAATAAGATATCCAAGATTTGTCCATCTCAAGTGTTTTTACCTGTTCATTTATTATATGATGTTAGCCTAATACGTTTAATTATATTTCATAAATGACTTCAAAGTTTTCATGCTTAAGTTAAAATTACAAACTTGGACACAAAAAATGTAAGTTCTATTACTGTACAAGAGCATATAAATTGGGATATTGCATATTCAACAAAAGTATTTTTTTTATTATAAATAGTGTGCACAATCAGTTCAATAAAGATACAAATTTTATTTTAATAATAAATGGTCCCATTCATGAAAAAGAAAATTGGCCCCGCATGCTTTGTCTCTTTGTTACAGAAGAAACAAAACCAACATAAAAGTCACCTAAATACATATACATGTGCAGCAAGCCAACAAAACATGCAATACACTCTTTTCAAAGCTTCACTTTCATATTAAAGAAATAAAAGACAGAAAAGCTTGTTACAGTACATAATAAATAAATTATTTAAGATATGTATATGGCAGTTTTTTAAATAGTCAAGTGCCCAAAGAATATATCTATGCCAAAGAAACAATTAATTTATTTCAAAATAGAATAGAACAAAGATCGTACAGGTAACTAATTACAAAAATTCAATACAAGTCAAACTCCTAACACAACAAAATTAAAAAATTAAAAAAGTGAGTAATTTATGAGACTTACCAGATGAAGACAGCTATTATACCTAGTATCTTTTTTATTCTTCAGCGACGAGAGATAAAACTGAACATATTCATTCATGTGATAAACAGCTAGATATTAGAACTAACTTAATTGAAAGAAATATGCAAGATAAATTAAAAAGCAATAACAAACTTAATATTCTAATCGAAAGTAGATAATGGCGTACAGATCCTATGTGTTTGTACTGAAATTCAATATTTAGTGTGGTAGCTAATGAAAAGCATCAAGGAAGACATAATCAAAATGGTTGGTTCACATGCCACCTTATGGACGTAGTGTGCATTATGTTGTATATGTCTTGCCACTAGTGCTATGTTCTGTAATCCTACTTGAACAAACCCAAAAATTAAATTATTGCTTTTGGGATGTAAAAAAAAATCAATATTTACATCAAATGTGATTTCAATTCTTTACGATACAATTCAAAGAGTCTCTATAATATGTTTTAACAAACAAGTTGTCTTCTATAGTCAATAAGAAACTCCAACAAGTTTAAAAAATTTCTAAATTAATTCCACAAGTCAACAAAAGATATATTTTTTAATTTCACATATCCAGGGTTTTGAATTAAACAAACTATAAACGTTTGATTTTTTAAAGATAGCAACAATTCGCTCTCTCGTATTCCATCAGCTACTATGAAGTATCAATACACCAGCCATATTCAGATTATCATGTCCCCAACTTCACTGACCCTAGAGTGGCATACCATTATTTTAGTTCGAGTAACAAATTAATGTTTAAAACATCTAAATAAAATAATTATTTCAAATTGTCAATATATATATAAAAACATGCAAAAATCCCAGATTATTTGGGAAGGTTTCCCTCTTTTTTTCCAAATTCTGGTCAATAACAAAAATTCACAAAACCTACAAAAAATAAGTTGTTATTAACTAGAAGACAAAATTCTTAACATGCATGTGAAGTAAACAAGAATAATCAGTCTACAAAGTTAGAAATAACAAAAAAATTGTAAATTTACATTAAAATAAAAAGC